>BHFT01034605.1:71199-116180 GCA_004320025.1 Laticauda laticaudata | reverse complement strand
ATCTATCTATCTATCTATCTATCTATCTATCTATCTATCTATCTATCTATCTTTCCTTTCTCTCTGTCTCTTCTCTTCTCTTCCTGTCTAAGTCTTTCCCTCCATCAGGGTCCCCCTTGAGCCAAACCTGAACTCAGATGACCAGAGGGAGCTGCTGGGTGGTTTTGTCAGCCAACAACCTCCGGCCTCCCTTCCGTGCAAGTGGCCCAACGGCTCCTTCCAGCTCCCTCCTCCTCCGTCGGCTGGTCCTTTGCTCTCCGTTTCATTCCTTCTGCTCTGCTGGAGGCTCCTGGCCTGAGCTCCCTTCATCCGCTTCCAGAACAAGGTTTAAGTGTCATCCAGGCCCTTTGCACAATTCACATTCTTTGCTCTCTTGCTTACATTCTTTGCAATTCTTGGTTTCTCTCTCCAAGCACCAACTTTTCCCCAAACTCTTACACAATGCTCTTCTTTCTTTCTTTCTTTCTTTCTTTCTTTCTTTCTTTCTTTCTTTCTTTCTTTCTTTCTTTCTTTCTTTCTTTCTTTCTTCCTTCCTTCCTTCCTTCCTTCCTTCCTTCCTTCCTTCCTTCCTTCTTCCCCTTCCCTTCTATTTCCATTCCTTTCCTTTCCTCCTTCCTTCATTATTTCTTTCCTTCTTCCCTTTCCTCCTTCCTTCCTTCCTCCTTTCCCTTTCCTTTCCCTGCCTCCTCCCTTCCTCCCTTCCCTTCCTCCTTTCCCTTCCCTTTCCCTGCCTCCTTCTTTTGTCACTCTCTTCCTTCCTTCTTCCACCTCCCTTTTCTTTCCTCCTTCTTTCCCTTCCCTTTCTCTTCCTCCTTCCTTCCTTCTCCTTCCTTCTTTCTCTTTCTTTTCCTTTCCTCCCTTCCAGGACCCCACAAAATGGTTGCAAAAGGGGATTGCACGACCCCTGGATGTTGCAACCGTCATAAATACGAGTCATTCCCCGAATGCCTGAATTTAGATCACATGCAATGGTCATAAGTGTGAAAAATGGTCATAAGTCCCTTTTTTTCAGTGCCCTTGTAACTTTGAATGGTCAGTAAGCAAACTGTTGTAAGTCCAGGAATCCCTTAATCGTTTTCGCTACTAATTGATTGCCAACTCTGTGGAAGCAAATTCGCTGATGAACTAAATTTGTACTTTACTAATCTATGATTTGCTTCAAGTTCAGCAAAAAAAAATATTTCTTAAACCCCCAAACAGGAGAATTGAACAATGAGCTAGAGCAGGAGTCTCCAACCTTGGCAACCTTAAGACCTGTGGACTTCAACTCCCAGAATTCCTCAAGCTTTCCTGGCTGAGGAATTCTGGGAGTTGGAGTCCGCAAGTCTTAAAGTTGCCAAGGTTGGAAACCCGTGAGAACAAAGTCAAGAACCGTGTAGCAAATTTCCAAATTGCAGTTACACATCTTCTGAAATCTTGTCCTTCCAGAATTCCAATGCATAAGCATAAAATTAATCAGTTAATTGCCTCTAATTAATTTTATGCTTGAATTTACTGACATTTTGAAAAGTCGGCATAACGTGCCTTAAATTCTCACGCACGCGTTTACAATCAGAAAGACTGCAGAACAAGTTCCCGTGTTACAATTCTCCTATTTTACAGTCCTGTTTTTCTGGACTTCTGATATACATTAAAATTAATACAGTTAGTTTGGGGAAAGAAAAGGAAACCCTATAAAACGTGTTCTTCAGGTTCATAGCATCCAAAGGACGTTAAACCTTAATCCACATAAGTTTTAATGTTTTCATATTTTTATTATTTTTTGATTTGTTTTATAACTTGTAAGCCAGCCAGAGTCATCTTACTGGAGAGATGGCATAAAAAGTAATTAATCAATTAATTAATAGAAAGAAAGAAAGAAAGAAAGAAAGAAAGAAAGAAAGAAAGAAAGAAAGAAAGAAAGAAAGAAAGAAAGATATAGATGGATGGATGGATAGGTAGGTAGATAGATAGATAGATAGATAGATAGATAGATAGATAGATAGATAGATAGATAGATGGATAGATAGATAGATGGGTGAATAAATGGATGGATGGATAGGTGGGTGGGTGGGTGGGTGGAACCTCCTCCTCCTCCTCCTCTCCACAAACCCTTCTAGCCAGTAGTGGGATTAAAAAATTTTTACTGTCGGGTCTATGGGCATGGCTTGGTGGGTGTGGCAGGGGAAGGATAATGCAAAATCCCCACTTCCTCCCCACCCCACTAACCTGCTTTCCAGCTCTGTTCTCCTGTGCAAGGCAACCAACAGAGACTCATCCAATCAGCTGTGGGCGTGGCTTGGTGGGCATGGCAGGGGAAGGTTAGTGCAAAAAAACCCCCTCCCCTCCCCACCCCACTAGCCTGCTTTCCAGCTCCGTTCTCTGATGCAGGGCAACCAAAGAACTGGGCCAGCCAAACAACTGGGACTCAATGGGATGGGGTTGGCGGGGCCAGTCAGAGGTGGGATTGGTCGGTTCTCTGAACTACTCAACATTTCTGCTACCGGTTCTCGAGAACCAGTCCGAACCAGCTGAATACCACCTCTGTCCTCTATGCAAATGGCATTAATGTTTTGGCCAACCATAGTCCATTGATAGCTTATGTCAAGAAATATTCTTGCATACCTCCGAGTATGCAAGACCCTTTCGAATATATTTTTGCTTCTCTGTTTTTTATTGGATGAATCTTATCCCCAACTACCATGTCCCCAAAATCTTCTCAGGCTGTCCAGGACTGCCCAGAATAAACCAACACATTCCTGACTGGCAGTTCTATCATTTTTGGATGTGATGCACAACAGAAATTTGATATATATACATATTATTCCTGATAGAAGCATTTTCTGGGAACCATTCTTGGTGCTTTGTTGGAAAGGACCCCTTTGACTTCACGTCAAAATGTCACGAATAAAACACCCCCAAATTAGAAAGAGTTAGGGACTGGAAAATAAGGTCTAAAAATAAAAGACTGTTTCCTTTCCTTCTATCAAAAAAAAATGCGATATTTATGGAACACCTAAATTTAGAGATGCATAGCTTCTGAAAACAAAATTGTTGGTTGGGTTGTTTTCCCATCTTAGTCTCGAAATATTTCTGATTTTTGATGTTGAAATATATCTCTTGGAAAGATCTGCTCTAAACTCGGAGTTGAATATGGAGAAACGAGAAAAAAAATCCAAGACAGAGATATCTCTGAAAGCTGGGGAAAGAAGTTAGTATTGTGGAAGAGAGAAACCCAGACTGGCTCCCCACTGAATCAATGGGGTGGAAGAGGAAGGGAGGAAAAACACAATCATAATGGCAAGAGTTTGTTAACGGAGCCCATTTATGAAGGGGGAAAAAAAGCCAAACAGGAAACAAAAAGATAAGAACGCAATCTCATCAGAAACCAAGATCCAGATAAGCAGGGATTAAGACCAGACAAACAAGCAGAAAACAGTAAGTCTGTTCAAGAAACTACTAAGGAGGAAACCACCTCCCCTTGCCAACAACTGGCAGGGCAAGCCTATATATAAATACAGGGAGTAAAACCCACTTCCTTCCAGCAGTGATGATGCTACCTAGTTGGGTCATGAAATGTCTGCAAGCAAACAACTGAGCACCAAGAACTCCACAGCCGTCATCCTCCTCCTCCTCTTCCTTCCTTCCTTCCTTCCTTCCTTCCTTCCTTCCAGCACTGTAGTTCATGATTGTCCTAGTTAATGGGTCATGAAACATTCTTGCAAGACAATACAACCCAAGCTTGGAATGAGCACCAAGGATCTCACAATTGTCATCGATCATCATCCTCGCCTCCCTCCCTTCTTCCTTCCTTTCCTTCATTCCTTCCTTCTTCCAGCACTTGATTATGTTATACCTAGTTGGAGTGTCATTGAAACTGTCATGGCAAGCAACACAACCAAGTTCAAAGGCAGCACCCAAAGGACTGGCCAATAGATCGTCGTTGTCCCTCCTCCTCCCCTTCCTTCCTTCCTTCCCTTCCTTCCTTCCTTCCTTCGCTTCCTTCCTCACCCTCTCCTACCTCCCTCCCTCCCTCCCTTCCTTCCTTCGTTCCTTCCTTCTTTCCAGCACAGATGATGTTACCTAGTTGGGTCATGAAATATTCACAGCTAAGCTCAGAGAGCACCAAGGACCTCACACATCCTCTCCAGCAAGCAGTCAGGTAAGCAGGGATTAATATCGGACAAACAATACCCTAATTAATGGACTGTGAAGGAGAAACCCACAATCTCACTGACACTGACAGGACAAGCTACTGTATACAATAGGGGAGCGAATCACTGGCCAAACATCCAAGTTCAGCTGTCCCACCAAGTTCATGTCCTACCAAGCCACAGGACAACTTCTGGAGAACCTATGAAAGTCTCAAACTACTAGGAGCTCTTATGCACAATGCTGGAAGCAGGAAAATGTACCAGCAGATGCAGCAGTAATAAATAAAATTTTAGACTGTGCAGAGATGGACAGGATGACACTTAGACTGAAAGATAAAGAGGAATCGATACTATGAGGAATCGATTACTAAAGAGGAATCCCATACTATGGGATGCCTGGTATGTGTGGCTTAAGAACAAAAAGAAATCAAAGTTACAATTAGGTAAAGAATTAGAAATTATGTATAGAAATGTATATATTCATGAAAAAATTAGGAATATATAATGAGAATATATAAACTTGTAATAAAAATAAGGGAAAGAATATGCAATGGTAAGGCAATGTAGCAAGAAAGAAGGTATGTATAGAAACATGTATAAGGAAATGGAAATGATGTCTTGACATGGATACAATGATGTATAAAATTTTATCTTTTGTTTTTAAAACCTTTTTGAAAACCGAATAAAGTTTATTAAAAAAATAAAAAAAGGAAAGGAAGTCTCAAATTGGTCCCTGGGAAGCACCTTAAGTGTGAACTTGCTGAAACAACCCTCTCATCTGAGGACAGCAACACCACATCGATGTCTGTAGACCACAACAAAAAGGTCTCAGCCAGATGAACGTGGTGGAACAAAGATCTTCCTTCCCAACGTAGAGGAGGAACTTTCTCACCCACTCCAGATGAAGCTGGAATGGACTTCGTAATTGACTTCGCCTGGTTCAACCTTTTGTTCGCAGGCCACAAAAATAAAAGTCACACCACAACTTTTGAAACTTTTAACCGGAACGAGGAGGAGTCTGGCCAGCCAGATTTCAAGATGTCAGAGAGAGAAATGGCGTGAGGAGGCGTGGTGTGGCCAGCAATCTACATCAGAGAAACTTGGAGCAACTCTTGGAGTAAGGTGAAGCTGCTTTCTTCCATCTCCTTGTCGTATCTTGGACTCCTGAACATGGATGGGATTCCACCGGTTTGGACCGGTTCAGTCGAACTGGATGTTAAAGTTACATCTGGTTTGCTGAACCGGCATTTCAACCCACCCGCTCTGCCCCTCCCTTCCCAGGAGTCTCCCTGCGATGCAGGTAAGTGCAGAGTCCCCGCAGAGAGTCTGGGAGGGGGCCTTCCGGAAATCCGGAAACTTCCAGAAATGGGCCTTCTGGAAGTCTGGAAATGGGCCTGTTTCCAGCTTCCGGAAGGCCTCCAGAGCCTGGGAGAAGCCGGTTTTGCCCTCTCAGAGGCCCGGGAGAAGCCTCCAGACTGAGGTGGGATTCAAATTTTTTAACAACTGGTTCCGTCAGTGTGGCTAGGTGAGCATGGCTAGGTGGATGTGCTAGGTGGGCATGGTAGTTGGATGTTGCCATGTGACTGGGTGGGCGTGGCTCTTTTTTGCAACAACCCCCCCACCATTTTTTGCCTCCTGGGCCTCAGGGAAACCTCCTGGGGGGCATTTTTGCTCCCAGAAGGCTTCCCTGGGGCCCAGGAAGGAAAAAAAAATGGAGCACAGGGGGGTCACAGCTCCCCCCCCCAACCCTGCTCCTCCTGGGCCTCAGGGAAGCCTCCTGGGTGACGTAGTAAGACAGTGAGGGGGATCCTGGAACAGCTGATCATCAGAACAGCTGATCATTGGGAGGAAAAAAAAAGAAATACCTTGAGGAATGACTGGGCAGGGGAGAATGCAGTCAGTGATGTCGGGCATGCACTGTAAGAACTGACTGGGTGGGGAGGGGATGGGCCAGCCAGGGGCACGATTTGCTGAATCAAAGCAACCGGTTCTATAGAACCAGTCTGAACCGGTATAATCCCACCCTTGCTCCGGATCCTTGGGAGGGTGAAAACGGCTTCCGCCTGACTCTGGAGTCCCACCAAAAGCAGGAAACAGGAAATTGACCTTGCCCACCCAGCAATTGGACTTGTTGAAGCCCACCCTTACCCCCTAACCAGGTTGGAAATCCAACCTGGAAACTTCTTCCGAGAAAGCAAGTGACATTTTCCCCATCTGCACATCTGGAGGACCTTTGGGGGCAAGATGCTTTCGTCCCAGATGAGACAACTAGGGGTTCTCCTTAAAGAAGGTCACAGTTGGAACTCCAGGCTGTTCAACCACCTCAGCAGGTCCTGGTGCCCATTTCACAGCTGCGTATCTCAGCCTGCTGTCCTCCAGGTGGGCCTTCATCCACCCCAGCGGGGAATTATGGACATTGTAATCCCAACACACCTCGAGGACACCTAATAAATGAACTGAAGGTTGAGCAATGGAGACCCAATACCGTATAGAAGGAGAACTACTGCTAGCCACTCATTTTGTGGACAACGGTGGCAAAACTCACTTTAAAAATGGGGCTAAACTCACTTGACAAATATCTCGCTTAGCAACTGAAATTTTGGGCACCATTGTGGTTGTAAGCTGAGGACTATCTGTGGATCTCCCTGAGCTCAGAAAAGCACACAGTCCCTTCCTCTTCTGAAGCCCACGTGGACTGAGGACGCTGGGAGTTGTAGTNTCCCTTCCTCTTCTGAAGCCCACATGGACTGAGGACGCTGGGAGTTGTAGTCCTGCCAGTTCTGAAGAGGGAGCCATCTTAGAACAGGGGTGGGGTGGGGGAAAGGAAACGATGGTTGATTTCTCCCTCTCCCCTCTCAAGATGGCTTCCCAGAAGGTCCCCTCCCTTCCTCACCCCCTTCTTCTTCCTCATCTGTTTTCTGTATTCCGCTGCATAAATAAACCTGTTTTCTGTTTTGTGGTGCAATTTTTCCATTCCTGGGCCGGACATGCTGAAAGGGAGGGGGTGGGGGTCGGGGCGAGTCGGTCGGGCAAAAGCGGGTGTTAGTTATGGGGTGATGTTTAGTTTTTTGGCTTGTTGGGGTTGGGGGGTTTGGTTGAGCCAGGCAAGATAGGAAACAGGAGAGACTGATTTTCTTTATTTCTTGCAAAAAGCGGAAAGAATTGCAAGGGGGAGGGGCAGGAGCTTCAAAGGGTTTTTTCTGGAGACCCAACAGCGATGGATAGGTCGAGTTTCTTTTCCCCCCCCACCCCCGAAGAATTATGTATAACTCCTTTGTGTCCGGTCTGTCTCTCTCCTCTCTAACCTGCCCTCCCTTCCCCCTCCCCTTCATCTCACCACCCACCCACCCACCCACCTTTCCTCCCTCTTTTTGCCTCTGTCCTTATTTCCTCCCTCCTTCCTTTCTCCTCCCTTCGTGCCTCCCCTCCCTTCATCTTACCCCCTCCTCCCCCCCCCCCCCCCCTCCACCTGCCCCCTCCCCTCCCACCTTCCCTCCCTCCCTCCTTGTCCTTCCCTCCCTTTTCTTTCTTCCTTCCTTTTTCCTTTTCTCCCTCCCTCCCTCTTCTCTCTTCTTCCTTCCGTCCCTCCCACATCTCCCTCCCCCTTCCCTTTGCTTTGTCTCTTCTTTCCTCCTCGCTTCCTTCTTTCTTTCCTTACTTCTCCCTCCCTTCATTCTCCTCCCCCTCTCACTCCACCTTCCTCCCCTTCCCTTTCTTCCTCCCTCTCTTCCTCTCTCTCTTCTTTCTCCTTCCTTCCCTCCCTTCCTTTCCTCCTTTCTCTGTCCCTCCCTACCTTCATCTCCCTCCCTCCCTTACTCTGTCTCTTCTTTCTCTTCCTTCCCTTCCTTCCTTCCTTCCTCCCTTACGTCTCATCTCCCTCCCACGCAACCCATCTTCCCTCCCTCCTCCTTTGTCCTCCTCCCTCCCTTTTTCCTTCCTTCTTTCCTTTTCTCCCTCATTCTCTCCCTCTCTCTTTTTCTTCCCCTTCCTTCTTCCCTTTCCTTTCCTTTCTTCCTTTCTCTGTCCCTCCCCACCTTCATCTCCCTCCCTCCCTTGCTCTGTTCTCTTTCCTCTTTTTTCCTCCCTCCTTCCCTTCCTTCCTTCCTCTGTCCCTCCCTACCTTCATCTCCCTCCCACCCACCCACCTTCCCTCCCTCCCTCCCTTCCTTTGTCCCTCCCTCCCTCATTTCCTCTTCCCCCCCTCCCTTCTTTCTCTCTCTGTGAGTGTTTTTGTGCATATGTGGAATTATAGCTGAAAAGCTTCCTAAAGTAACTACAAGCCGTCCAAGACGAAAATCAAAGTAATTTGCCTTCATTTAAAAAAAACACCCTCCATTAACATTTGGTAGAAAGGGCGATGTATTCTACAGGTAATCCTCCAGCAAAGTCAACCTCTCAAATTCATCCCCTACAGCCAACTGGAATATAGTTATGCAAGAAAATGAGATTTCCCATTCTCCCCCAAAATTCCAGGTTTCTCATGTCCCTTGTGAATTAAGGCAGCATTGCAGCCTCCCTGTTTCAAAAGAAATTCCTGTCTCAGAGTAATGTGGTAATAAGAGAGGACAGAGAACTCATTAGGATAAAAGCAATTAGACATTTATTTGACTTGCTAGAATTAAATTGCTTCATGCTGGAGCAACTGGGGATGATTTTGCTGCAGAAAATTTGCTGCACCTCCAAATTAGCTTCTCTGTAAGGCTACAACCTCGGCCTTGTGAGATCATTTTGAGACGTTAAAAGTCAAGAATATCTTTTGATTCCCAAAAGATGCCCCGCACTTCTTGGAAAGCCCAGAAAAAAAATCCACAAATCACCACCTCTGAAGTCCAATTAGCATCCCCAAGTGTCTGATAGAGGTTTCCTCCATCGATTCATGTCCCACCACAACCAGCTGTCCTCCTCACCAGGCCACGTTACGGAGGAGGTACGTGGCCCAAAAGGTCACAAATCCCTTCAATCTCGTAGGCGAAGATATCTACAAGCTTGGTAGACCTTCTTCACTTGCTGGTCATCATCCTCAGGAACTCCTCATAATTCATCTGCCCGTCTCCATCCAAGTCGGCCACCTTCAGCATCTCCTCGACTTCTTCGCTGGACAACTTCTCCCCCAAGTTGGTCATGATGTGCCTCAGCTCCGCAGCGCTGATGTAACCGTTGCCATCTTTGTCAAACACCTGGAAGGCTTTCCGGATCTCGTGGCAATCTCGGCTCTTGACCTCCTTCTCCATCAGGTTCAAGAACCCAGGGAAGTCAATGGTGCCGTTTTTCTGTGTTTCCAACTTGTGGACGATCTCCCGCAGTTCAGCTTCGGTGGGGTTTTGCCCCAAGGACCTCAAGACAGTCCCAAGTTCCCTGGTTGTGATGGTCCCATCTCCATTCCGGTCAAAGAGCATGAAGGCTTCCTTGAACTCGGCGATTTCTTGTTCCGTCAGAGAGGCCATGGCGCCTTCTTCTGCCCCGACCAACTCGCCGATCCACCTTCTGCGGCTGGTTGCTTGTCTTGGCAGTGAAGAAATGCTTCTTCTTCACTTAGCCCAAAAAGGATTAGAGTTGTTTCTATTGGCTGGTCTCCAAGAGATGTTCTGGCATCTTGCAACAAGGAGCCAACACCCCTGCCTTGATTCCACTCGAGCAAAGTCAACGGTGGAAATCTTTTACTGAAGGCTCCACACCCTCTTCATGAGGAACCTGCTCATCTAGTCTGGGCCAGGCCCGAAGGAAGTTAACAATGTCTGGATTTCATCCCACGTCTTTATGGGACCTGGGCCTGCTACTGGTTTCCAGTGACAAGCTTCTCAGTGGTCTGGAGAACATCAGGTTGAGGAGGAGAACAATGGGTAACTGATGATGGGACTGGATGACCTCCAGCTGCCTCACGGCAGCCATGGCCCAGCCTGTCCATTCATAAGTCCTTGTCACTCAAGAATGAAGCTCGCTCAAAGCATGTGTGTTGAGAAGTTAAAAGAAAAAGAGGTATTAGAAAGCTTCGATTTTAGGAATGTGTTTGAAGGAAAGTGTAGCATTTCAAACAGGGTGGGGTGAAAAAGAGTGAACACCAAAAAGGTTAGAAACTAGTGGATGGGGAGTTCTAGTTGCACCCCCCCCATGCACAAAAACTGGGTGCTGACTTTGGGCCAATCACCAGGAGACGGTGAGTTCTAGTCCCGCCTTAGTGATGAAAATCAGCTGGGTGACTTTGGGCCAATCACCAGGGAGGCGTGAGTTCTAGTCCCGGCCTTTATGATTGAAAATCAGCGGGGTGACTTTGGCCCAATCACCCAGAGAGGCGGTGGAGCTTCTTAGTTCCCGCCTTAGTGATGCAAAGCAGCTGGGTGACTTTGGGCCAATCACCAGGGTAGCGGTGAGTTCTAGTTTCCCGCCTTAGTGATGAAAATCAGCTGGGTGACTGTGGCCAATTCACCAGGGAGCAGTGATTTAGTTCCGCCTTAGTGATGGAAAATCAGCTGGGTGACTTTAGGCCAATCACAGGAGCGGGAGTTCTAGTCCCGCCTTAGTGATGGAAGCCAGCTGGTGACTTTGGGCCAATCACCAGGATACGGTGAGTTCTAGTCCCGCCTTAGTGATGAAAATCAGCTGGGTGACTTTGGACCAATCACCAGGAGACGGTGAGTTCTAGTCCCGCCTTAGTGATGAAAGCCAGCTGGGTGACTTTGGTCCAATCACCAGGAGGCTGTGAGTTCCAGTCCCACCTTAGCCATGAAAGCTGGTTGGGTGACTTTATGTCCACCCCTCTCCCTCATCCCAGCCTGCCTCACAGCATTGTTTCTGTGGGAGAAAAGAGGAGGAAGAAGGAATATTAGACAGGTTTGCCGCCTTGAGTTGTTCATAAAAATAAAGGCAGGATAAAATAAATCAGACGAAATGAATCCACATAATGGCTGCAGACAAGATGGAGGCAGAACTGGCTCTCGGATGTGGGAATGGTTTGGGAATGTTGAAGGTGCCAAGATGGCAGGTCGCTTCGCTAGAGGCTCTTCTGCTGGAATTTGTTCCAACTTGTGCCAGTCAATCCCTGCTTGAATGCATGCTGAGTGCCATTGTACTCTTTAATTTATTATTGTCTTTTGCTTGAGTCAAACTACTTCATGAGCCAAGAATGCTTGCAGAAAAATAAGCATGCCTCTCCTTCCCTCCCTCCCTCTTTCTCTCTTTTAATTGGACGAAGAATTTTACCACCTCCTTCCATTCCCTCCTTTCTGTTGATCTATGAAGACCTTTCATCTCAAAGGGGAGCCGAAAATTTCATATATATGTAAATAAAATAAATGTGTACATTTTCCAAAGCACCTGAAGGAACAGACAAGGAACAAGGGATGAAAACTGAACAAGGAGAGATTCAACCTAGAAATATAGAGGAATTTTCTGATAGTGAGAACAATCAGCCAATGGAACAGAAATTGCCTTCAGAAGTTGTGGGAGCTTCATCCCTGGAGGCTTTCAAGAAAAGATTGGACTGCCCTCTGTGAGAAATGGTGTAGTCTCCTGCTTGGGGCAGGGGGTTGGACTAGATGGCCTACAAGGTCCCTTCCAACACTGCTAACCTGTTAAAAAAGAATCTGTTAAACCAGTGATGGAGAAGATGAGGCTTTTTTGGCCAGACTTAAAGGTGAGATGAAGGTTATTGATTCCGGCACTGTTTTACTTTGGCCAAAAATCAGCATTAAAAAAAGACGCCGTTCGTCCATGCCAACCTGGATCCGGTTCACATCCAGCTGCGGGGACTCCAACTCCCAGAATTCCTAGCAGCAGTTCACCTGGCTGTGGAATTCTGGGGGCTGATGGGTGAGAAGACCCAGGTGAGGAAAAAAAATTGGCAGGGAAAACCATCTGCTTTGCAAAGGGAAAAAGAAACCTATTTTGCAGGACATTTCTCCACAGTTTTGATGTATGCACAAGTTGTATTCGCACAACCTGCTTAGACAAGCCAGTGAAAGACTTCGCTGCTCTGTGTGTGTGTGTGTGTGTGTGTGTGTGTGTGTGTGTGTGTGTGTGGGCAGCTGCAGGGGGTGGCCTGCTACCGGTTCGCACCAGTTCAGGCGAAACCCTTTCCTCCCTCCCGGCGTCTCAAGGAAAGCCTTCGGAGCCAGGGAGGGCGAAAAACTGGCCTCCTGGAAGTTTGGGGAGGCCTCAAATGGGCCTGTTTCCAGCTTCCAGAGGGCCCTGGAGCCTGTGGAGGCCATTTCCTCCCTCCCGGAGTCTCAAGGAAAGCCTTGGCAGCTGGAGGAGGGTGAAATATGGACCTTCTGCTGTGGTGCAGGAGGCCGACTAGGCCATGCCCACCATGACCACATCCACCCAGGAACCAGGCAGAGAACCCGTGGGAAACATTTTTCAAGCCGATCCCTTTGCAGTTGGCTCTTGGCTTATGACCTTAATTAAATCCAAAATTTCCCTCGGTAAGCAAGGCTGTAGATCACACAGGTAGGGTTTACTCCAGGAGTTCCATCTGCCAGTTGTATTTCTGTATTCTATATTCTATTCTATTCTATATTCTATTTTACTTTATTCTATTTTCTATTCTATATTCTATTCTATATTCTATTCTATTCTATTCCGTTCAATATTCTATTCTATATTCTATTCTATATTCTATTCTATATTCTATTCTATATTCTATTCTATATTCTATTCTATATTCTATTCTATTCTATTCTATTCTATTCCGTTCGATATTCTATTCTATTCTATAATCTATTCTATATTCTATTCTATTCTATTTTATTCTATTCTATTCTACTCTGTTCTATATTCTATTCTTTATTCTATTCTATTCTCTATTCTATTCTCTATTCTATTCTATTCTATTCTATTATATATTCTATTCTATATTCTCTTCTCTTCTCTTCTCTTCTCTTCTCTTCTCTTCTCTTCTCTTCTCTTCTCTTCTACTCTACTCTACTCTACTCTACTCCCCATTCCATATTCTATTCTATTCTATTCCTCCTGTCATCTGGTTTTTAATTTAAAAAAAGCAAAACCTTTTTTTTAGTTCCGTGCAAGAGAAAAAGCACATGTTTATTTCACGCTCGAGGCTTGCAGAAGATCCTCTGCAAACAAAGCTAAGTAGGGACGTTTGCAAAGTTTTCTCTGGAGTGCAGATCTTGTTTTGCTACCAAGAATCGCATATAAAGGTTCTTCTCCTGTTCTCGGCTTGCAAATCCAGTTTTTGAACCTGAGGAAGAATCTCTGGGTTTGGGGACAAAAGCGCAGGTGGAGGCAGAGCTGATCTTTGGTGGTGAAAAATCCCTTGAAGTGACAAGCCATGGCTTGCTCCCAATCCAGTTCTCGGCGACGCTGCGGAGAAACAAAGAGAACAAGCTGTAACACAGAACTGACAGGAAACTCCCAGCCACTTTACTTTGGGAAAATACAGCTGGCCTCGAATTATGACTGCAACTGAGCCCAAAATTTCTGTCGCTGAGCAAGACATGTATTGAATGAGTTTTGCCCTGCTTCATGACCTTTCCTGCCCCTGTTGTTAAGTGAATCGCTGCAGTTGGGCAGTTAGTAACTTTTTAGTCAGTGCAGTTATGGTGAACCTTTTTGTTGTGGTCTGCCGAAAGTGCCCATGTGCCAGCACCCACAATGCAATGTGCTCTGTCCCCCTCAGCGCATGCATGCACAACATCCCCACCCCACCCTGTTACCTGCACAGCACATGTGCGCACCTCCCAGCTGATTTTTGGCCCATTTGAGGCCCTTTTCGGCCTCCTGGAGGCTCAAGAGAAGCCTCTGCAGCCTTGGGAGGCCGAAAAATGGGCCCATTTCAGCACTTCCGATATTTCTGGAAGGCCCGTTTTTTGGCTTCCCGAGGCTACAGAGGCTTCCCTCAAGCCTCTGGGAGGGCGAAAACAGCTCAAACAGGCCGAAAATCAGCTGGGAGGCACACGCATGCGCAGTGCAGGTAAGTTTGGCTGGGGCTCGCATGCCCACACAAATGGGTCTGTGTGCCACCTGTGGCTCATGCCATAGGTGCGCCATCATGGAGTTAGTGTCTTTTCTAGTAAAAAGGACTAGCGGTGACATCAGTGGTGGGATTCAACCCGGTGTAACAACCGGTTTGTTGAGCGCACTCACAGCATTTGAAAACCTTCTTCAGCTCTAAAACTTACCTTCTGCTGCAGCCCCGGTGAATAAAATCAATCAATCAATCAAACATTTATTGTTCATGCACAACATGTGTACAATGAAATTGAAATGCGCTGTTCTGACTAAGGCTTCCTAAACCATAATCATGCTCACACTTACTTTAAAAACTAGTCTTATTTTATTGCAATGTTGGGAATTGTTTTCATTCCCAGCTGGAATTAATCTCAAACAGCCCCCCAAGATAAGCACCCACCTTTCAGTTCTTTGAAGTGCTGCCAAAAACAGAAGTGTCAAATGAACTAGGAAAAAACCAACCGAAGTACAAAGAGCTTCAAGAATGAGCCTGAGCCGATCGAATGACTTTGCTTCCTGCAAAGGTTTCATCATCATGGCCTGACTTTTATCCCTTATGGGAGGAGCAGTCACCTCCCAGACTTATTCCTGAGTTGCACCTTTTGTTTCAGCTGTTCTTGCCTTCTAATAGCTCTGCGCACACGCGCACTGGGAATAGGCTCCTCTTGTTCCTCTTCCTGGCTGCGACCAGACACTGAAGGCTCCAAAGGCAGCACCCCACTCCCAGATGATCCTGGCCCCAACTCTGCATCAGACCCAGGACCCTCGTCTGAGTCCTCTCCAGACTTGCTGACTGCTCCCCATTCTTCCCTACTGTCCGATTCCACTGCCGACTGCACCGGCTGCCCACAAACCACAAAATGCTCCTCCTTGGTGCTGGCTCTGCAAGTCTATCATATTAAACCTAATTGTGATGTTTATGTTGCGTTCAGAAGTCTAACAGCCCACGGATAAAAGCTATTTTTCAGCCTATTTCTTCAGCTGGCTCTGCTTCTGTATCTCCTGCCTGATAGTAGGAGAGTGAAAAAGTGCTGACCGCGATGTGAATCATCCCTGAGGATTTTCCTCAACTCTGCTGAGGCAGCTGATCCTGGCAATTTTGTCCAGTGGTGTCAGGGGACAGCCCATAATTTTTTGTTGAGGCGCGGCAATCCATTGTGCCGCACGAATCAGCGGGGCTGCAAAACATGGAAATATAGGACAGACTGGCACAGGGATGGGGCCGGCTGATCGCTGTAACTACCGGTTCACTCAAACCGGTCCAAACCGCCTGAATCCCACCCCTGGGTGACATGATAGCAGTCTTCCAATATTTGAGGGGCTGCCCCAAATAAGAGGGGGATCAACCTATTCTCCAAAGCACCTTGAAAGCAGGACAAGAAGCAACGGGTGAAAACTATTCAAGGACAGAAGCAACTTGGAATTAAAGAGAAATATCCTGATTGCTAAAACAATTAATCAGTGGAACTGCTTGCCACCAGAAGTTGTGAATGCTCCAACACTGGAAGTTTTCAAGAAGAGATCGGACAGCCATTTGTCTGAAATATAGGGTTTCCTGCCTTGGCAGGGGGTTGGTCTAGAAGAACTTCAAGGTCCTTTCCATTATCCTGACACTATCCCACAAACGAGCAGCAATACAACTTCCTAGATTGCACAAATAGGATTTACTCTGGGAGCTTTCATGCACATGTTCTGGGGTTAGTCTTACAGGTTCACAGGGAAAACCACATAACAACAAAGATGCAGGAACACCTGGAGTAAATCCTACCTGTGTGGCTCCATCAGCTCCACTCTGGGTGAGCCAAAAATTAGGTTGGAATAGGAGGTGGTCAAATGGTCTTCTTGGACTGAAGCCATCCAAGGTTGCTCTCTCCACTCAACACGTGTGTGTGTGTGTGTGTGTGAGAGAGAGAGAGAGAGAGAGAGAGACAAAGACAGAGAGAGACAAAGAGAGAGAGACAGACGAGAGAGAGAGAAAGACAAAGACAGAGACAGAGAGAGACAAAGAGAGACAGAGAGAGACAGATACAGAGAGAGAGAGAGAGAGAGGGAGAAGGAGAGGGGGGGGGAGCGCAATATAACTGATTGTTGGGTTGTGCATTCTGTTAAGTCCCGACTTGTTTTAATTATGTTTTCAACCACAAGTAACCAGGTCTCTGCAACAGCTCACAAAGGAGTTTGTTTGCTATGTTGTTGAAAAGTGTGTGACTCACGTTGCGCCCCCAGAAAATTCCTCCTTTACTTGAGGTGAGATGAAAACAATTTGATAAAAAAATATAATGTCCTCCCCTCCAATCCAGGTCTTCTGGATTGGGATATTTCTGTCCTAATGGACTTTATTTAGTAAATTTATATTGCTGCTTATTTGCACATGATGACTCGAGATGGCTTACAGGAGTATAAAAACTGTATATAAGTGTGTGTGTGTGTGTTTATATTATATTTGTATGTAAAATATATAAAATTATATATATTTATACATAGAGTATATACATGTACATATATTGCTGCCCATTTGCACATGTTTTCTTAAGTTTGCGTGGGTACTTACATGTATGGTATTCAGCTTTGTTTGGGTATTTTCCCACATCATTATAGTTGTGCTTTTAAAGTTGTAGCAACGTACAGACGAACCCAATACAGAAGCCTGATGATGGCAGATGAGATTCTGCCGAAACGTTGCTACAACTTTAAAAGCACAACTATAATGATGTGGGAAAATACCCAAACAAAGCTGAATACCATACACCCCCCCCACCCCCACCCCCACACATATATAAAATGGAAGAAAATAATCATTGAAAATAATCCATCAAGCCACACCCACAGAACAGGTAGTAAAATTATTTGAATCCTACCACTTTGTGAAATCCTGCCAAAAATTCTCAAAACATTCTCCCCAAATTCCGAAAAATAAATTATAATATCACCCCAATCCTATCTCTGTGGACAATCCTAACCTAGTTTGTCCACTCATGGTGACTCTCAAGTCTCCATGCAATCTTAGATCTGACTCCTTCGTATCCACAACTGATCAAATGGATGGATTAAAATGCACTGAAGTTTCCACAGAGAAACCGTTGGATTTCCCCCCTGTGGGTAGTCTTTGGCTTGCAAAGGTTCATTTAGCGACCGTTCGAAATCACAACAACACTGGAAAAAATGACTCCTGGGTCCATTTTTCACACTTACGACCCTTGCAGAATTCCACCAGGGTCACATCATCAAAATCCGGCCACTTGGCAAACTGACTCGTATTTATGACGGTTGCAGCATCTCTGGGGTCACATAGTCTCCTTTTTGTGACCTTCTGACCAGCAATGTCAATGGAGGAAGACAGATTCGCTTAATGACCGTGTTATATTTGCTTCACCATGGTGGCCTGAAAGATGCCAAAATGAGGCAAAACTCACTTTTCCACCAAAACTCGCTTCGCAACAAAAATTTGGTAAATTTTGTAAGTCGAGGAGTCCTTGTATCCTAAAATGTTCTGAACAATGATTTCCAGAAAGTAAGACTGCCTATCCTTCAGAAGTTTGGAGGATTTGGGTTTCCTACCTGAGCAGGGAGTTGGACTAGAAGGCCTCCAAGGTTCCCCTTCCAGCTTCTATTCGAATTCTATTCTATTTAATTCTTTTCTATTCTCATTCTGTTCTATTCTATATTCTATTCTATTCTTATTCTATTCTTTCCTAAACATTTTATTTTATTTTATTCTATTCTAAACTTCATTCTCTTCTCTTCTATTCCAATTTCTATTTTCTCTCCCTCCCTCCCATCCTTGCTTTTCTTTCCTTTCTTTCTTTCTTTCTTTCTTTCTTTCTTTCTTCTTTCTTTCTTTCTTTCTTTCTTTCCTATTCTATTCTATTCTATTCTAAAGTTCATTCTATTCTAAGCATTTTATTTTATTTCATTTCATTCTATTCTAAACATCATTCTCTTCTGATCCATATTTCTATTCTATTCTCTCTCTTTCCCATCCTTTCTTTCTTTCTTTCTTTCTTTCTTTCTTTCTTTCTTTCTTTCTTTCTTTCTTTCTTTCTATTAAATTCTTATTCTGTTCTATTCTATTCTATTCTATTTTCTATTTTCTATTTTATTCTAATCATTTTTTAGTCTATCCACCGTTTACAGTATGTCCGGAATGCAGAAGAAAAGAAGAGGGAAAGAGAAAGGAGAAAGAGAGAAGCAACGAAACCAGGTTTAGCTCAAACCACAATACACCCTAGAAACATCCTCATTGGCTGTTCCCCCCCCCCTTCTCCCCTGCTTCCTCACTGTACCAAGAAGAGAAGAACTGGGGGTTTCCTCCTTCACTACGCCCCCTTCTTGGCCAACATCTTCACAAACTCCTCAAAGGTGACCTTCCCGTCTTCATCCAGGTCAGCCTCCTTCAGCATGTCCTCCACCTCCTCATCGGTGAAGGTCTCCTGAAGAACGTGCTGGAGGGACCGCATGACAGTGCCCAGCTCCTTCTTGGTGATGACTCCATCGCCGTTCAAGTCAAAGTGGCTGAAGGACTCCTTGAAGATCTCGATCTCTGCTTCGGTGAACTTATGGGACATCTTGCCAGTTGCGCTGCACCCAACGTTGTGTGTGTGTGTCTCTCTCTCTCCTCAAGAGAAGCACACTCTGGGTTTCTCTCTGGTGAGACAGGAAAATCTAGTGTCTGTTAGTAGGAGGCAAAAGAACCACAAGTCCAGTCTCCACCCTGCTTGTGTTTTCAGGCCCAGGTTTGGGAACTCGGGAACCTTCTGGAATGCCACCTTGCCACAAGGTGAGAAGATGAGTGGTTGTTGGGTTGGTTGATGAAGTAGGGAGGGATCCCACAATCCATGGCAACCTCAAGCATGGGTGGAAAGGTCAGGATATCTTAATTTTCGTTGCGTAAGAAGGCTGGATGTGTGTGGCACCAGGATGCTACTCTAACCCTGATGTTCTCATGAAGCCAACACCGTACAACAGGGGTGAGATTCAAAAAGTTTTGCCACCGGTTCGGTGGGTCTGGCTAGGTGGGCGTGCTATGCGTGCATGAACACACTTTGCAAAATGTACACTTTGGAGAATTGGTTCGGCCTCTGCTACTCATTGCTGCTACCGGCTCGGTAGAACTGGGCCAAACTGGTAGAATACCACCACTGCCATACAATCATCTCATGGCCTTCAAACACTCCTTCTCCTACATTTATTTTATGATTTTTTAAATTAAAAATGCCAATTACAAAAAAAAAAATGAAAATGATTACAGTCCTCAACATACATCATCCACCATCGAACCCAACGTTTTTGCTGCTGAGCAGGATGGTTGTTAAGTGAGTTTTGCCCCTGTTTTGCCACCTTTCTGGCCACAGTTGCTAAGGGAAGCGTTACAGGTGTTCGCAACCTGATTGTGACGTGAATCTGGTTTCCCTGTTGACTTTGTCTGTCAGAAGGTCACAAAAGGGAATCAGGGACACCACAACCGTCACAAGCACACATCAGTTGCCAGGTGTCCGGATTTTGATCACGTGATCGTGGGGATTCTCACGTGTCGTCAGCGTGAAACAGGTCGTAAGTCACTTTGTTTTCCTGGCCTTGTTACTGTTACTAAAAGAATGGCTGTAAGCAGGGGTGGGATTCTACCAGTTTGGCCCAGTTCAGCTCAGCCGAGCTGAACCAATATCTCTGAAGATCAACTGGGAGTGGTTGCTCCGATGATCAGCTGTTGGGCCCACTTGCCTGCCCCAGCTGTGATTTATTTCCAGGGTTTCTCGCTCAGCTGCTTTGCGTGGAACAGCGGATTGCTGCACGTCAGCTGTTTTACACACAGAGCTTGCAACAGAAGGTGAGTTGCAAACGCTGTGCACGCGCAAAGTACACACTCACCGAACCGATTGTTACACTGCTTGAATCCCACCCCTGGCTGTAAGTCAAGGACTAACAGTGGTGGCATTCTACAGGTTCGGCCCGGTTCTACCGAGCCGGTATCAGCGATGAGCAACGGAGACCAAACCAGTTCTCTCCGCCATTCTGCTGTTGGGCCATACTCACCTTTATCCTCTGAATTTGTAGTGCAGCTGCTTTGTGTGGCACAGCAGAGTGCCACGCGTCAGCTGCTGAAGCGACCTGGAGAGATGCAGGCTTGCAGGAGGTGAGTTGGGACACCTCTGGGCCTGCGCAAAGTGTGCATTTGGCATGCGTGCGCACACAAAGCGTATGCATGCACGCAAAGCACACCCACCAAGCCATGCCCACTGAACTGGTGGTAAAACTGTTTGAAATCCGCCACTGAGGACTACCTATAGAAACTGAAAAAAAGATTTAGTGCCAAAAAGAAAAGTATTAAAGAAAGAAAAATATAAGAATATATTTTTATTTATATATTTATTAGTTTTGGAAAGATTACTACAGTACAGGCAAAAAACAGAATGTCGTAACAAAATGACTTTTCCCTTCTTCATAAATATAAACCATTTTGATAACTTCTCAACTTCTCTGAATATACAACAAAAAATATCTCCATCTATCCCATCTTTTTTTTATATAGATAAGTAGATCTTTACAGCCTGGTCATTTTAATCCTGCTTTCAGCAAAATGTCTGTTAAGGCTCACTAGCGATAGCGATGTATCTATTTTAACCTCGGTCAAATAAACCCACTTTGCATTCCTTCCTTTTACTTCTCGAACAATCGGTGCCTTCCAATGATGTCCCTTCTCAGCTTGATACTCTTTGATTGGGGGTTGTGTGTGCTTCTCCAGGAAGGTTATCTCTTGTAATGATTACTCCTGGCTGGAGTTTGTAATTAATACTCAACTAAAACATCACAACAATATGGAAATGGAGATTCCAAAGTGAGTGATAGGCGTAAATTGTGCTAAGGCGTTGAAATGAATTCCTGATGGAGGAGCGATTAGAGAAGGGGAAAAGAATATGTTTTTAAAGATAATGACTCTCTTCCTTTTAGGAAGAAGGTGGATTGCCACCTGGCAGGAATGGTGTAGGAGTTAATTTTCTTCCTTAAGCAGTTAGGCCTGTCTGGGGAATTCTGGGAGTTGAAGTCATTTTAAAGTTGCCAAGGTTGGAAAACACAGAGTTAAATCTGGAAGGTGGATAGGTTTATGGAACTGCAATGATGCATTATGGGTAATCCTTGATTTACGGCTATAATTGAGCCTGGAATTACAGTCTTACATCATCGTGGTGGTCATTAAGTAGGTTACCAGATGACCATGCCAAATTTATTACCATTTTTGCGGTGACGGTTAAGCAAACCCATTTCACTTAATGGCAGTCTTGCCCCTGGTACAGTCTGACTCTGAGGAAGAGGAGGAACAGCCGACAGGGAGTGGAGGTGTGGCTCCAGAGGTTGTGGAGGAGGCTGGGGAAGGGCAGAGGCCGGCTGGGCAGTCAGAGGTCCATCCCCTCTCCATCCTAGAGTATGCAGGGAGGAGAGGATAAGGGAGAGACGTGATCTACTCTGGAGGAGAAGGCCTTGATCCTGTTCATGGGCTGCAGTTGTGATCAGAGGATGGACATGCGTACTGGTGAGGGCTGGAAACAAAGCATGGAAATATCTCTAGTTTATGGTTCCTCTCTGAGTTTGGCGTCCTTCCCAGTGTGTGTTCTGTTATCTGTGAATGTCCTCCAGCCCTTATCTTGCCTGGTTTGTGTTGTTTTTTACTCTTTATAATTTAAACAGCATTTCCTCCTTCTGGTAACTGCTTGTGGGGGAGTTTTTTTTGTCTCCAGTCAAGTATATTTGGAGCTTGGAAGCAAAGTGAAGGAATAAAAGGGGCTTCACCTGTTTTTGGTAACTATGTTTATTTTGTATCCCACCCTGGGTCATCACAATGGTCAGAGGTTTTTTTTGCGGGAAACATACATGAAAAAATTTTGTGGTCACATGACCACAGGACTCCGCAAACAAATATGAGTTGGTTGCCAAGCACCAAAAATATGATCATGTGATCGCACGGGGGAAGTGACCCTCCAGAACAGGGTTGTAAGTAACTCTGGTGAAGTCCATCATAACTTTGAATATTTGCTAAGTGACCAGTCATTAAGCAAGGACTATCTCTGTATTTGTTATTCAGCACAATACTTGAATGGAGTGTTCTGACCCAGCTCCCCAAACATGACAAACCCTCTGAAGTGAACTCAAAGATTCCTTTATTAGGAGCGCCGGCATCCCCAGCAAATAGTTTCTCTCTCACTGCCGACTAACAAGTCTGTCCATCTGGAAGATGAATAATTATCTGCCACATCTATTCATCTCCACCCCGTGCCTTTTATCCCCAGAACTAGGATGGGGCCTCGCTAGCAGCTGTGGCTCTTCTGTCCCGAGGACCGGCCCATAGATTTCCACTGCTCTCCTCTTCTCTACCTTCTGAGCATCCATGCATCAGGCACTGTACCTGGCTGTTCCTCCTCTTCCTCATCAGTCACCTCTAGACCTGGGGGCTGTTGACTTTCCATCTGAAGGCGGACAGGTGGCCCAGGCTCTGCCTCTGTCTCTCTCTCTGACAGCTCCATTTCTTCTTCCCCCTTGGAGCTCTCAAGTTGCCCGGATGCTGGCCCTGACTCCCACTCTGCCTCCTCTGATTTGGCTGCTGGAGGGGCCGCCGGCTGACATCGAGGTTCCAAGTCCAAAAGAAGGTTATACCTCTCTGCTCCTGAAACTAAGAATAAGCAAGATCTGGATTCATAAACTTGGAAGGTGTTTTTTTTTAGGGGCAATTAAGTAGTCACTACAGGTAGTCCTCAACTTACAACAGTTCGTCCAGTGACCAAAGTTATAAAAAGTGGCTTAAGGTCATTTTTCACACTTACAGTCACTGCAAGCATCCTCAGGATCATGTGATCAAAATTCAGATGCTTGGCAACTGACTCGTATTTATGATGGTTGCAGTGCCCAGGGTCATGTGATCCCCTTTTGTGACCTTCTGACCAGCAAATATCAATTGGGGGGGGGAGCCCAATTCATTTAACGACCGGACTACTAACTTAACAACTGCAGGGATTTGCATAACAGGGGCCAAAAAGGTCATAAAATGGGGCAAAATCTCACATGTCAACTCATAAAATATTTCTAGGGTCTTTTTAGAGTTGCCAGCAGAAAGGGAGGGGGGAGCAGTGAGGCAGCTTGCAAACCGAAAGTGCATTCCATAAATGTTTTCAAAGATTGTAACTAGGCGACTGAAGTTTCTGCCGGGCAAAATTCTAACCGGAGAGCCTGATTGATGACTCTGGGCTATGGATGGGTCCCATTGGAGGATATGATTTATGATACATCCAGGGGGAGGGGGAAAAACCAGGGTCAAGGGTGACAAGGCATGGTGTTTCTCAGAGTCGGCTGCACCCAGACAGTGCCGGATATGTTAACTCCCAATAAATCCTTTTGAAATTTTGGAAGTTCGCCTTGAGACTCATGATTTAACTTAATTTAATTTAATTTAATTGGGGTAACTGCTGGAATCCTGACACTTAACAAATGTCTCATTTAGCAACATGAATTTGGGACTTAATTGTGGTTGTATATCAAGGACTATCTATAGTGAAATACCAAATTCCAGGCTGGATTGATCTTTGAAAGCGTTCATTGCGATGTTGGGTTGAGTACTTGATCAGAATTCAGTTTGAATGACAGTTTGTCCTCCTGTCCCACTCCAATCTGCAACTTCTTATCTGCCAATTATCTTATTTTCTTCCCTTTTCTAAGACTAAGCAAGTAAATAAACAATGATAAACTACAAGCTCTGGTCCCATAAAGATTCTACTTCCACCTGTTTGTACCTTGCTCCCTTCCTTCTCATTGTTCTTGCTATTAATATTAATTTTAACATCAATATTTATGACTTAATGTTTTAGTGTTTTATTTCAACAAGCTTGTTCTGTTGTAAGTCAAATGGGTGGCATATAAAATGAATGGATGGATGGATGGAAGGAAAGAAGGAATGGACAGATGGATGGAAGGATGGATGGATGGATGAGAAGATTGCAGGAATCTTCTCATTCCTCCTCCTCCTCCTCCTCCCAGCAAACCCACTTCCTTCAAGTACTGATGATGTTACCTAATTAGGTCATGAAACATCTGCAATAAAACAACCCAGCTCAGAGAGCACCAAGGACCCCACAGTCCTTCCTCCTCCTCCTCCTCCTCCTCTTGTTCCTCCTCCTCTCAGCAAACCCCACTTCTTTCTAGCATTGATGATGTTACTTAGTTGGGTCATGAAATGTCTATGAAAACAGCCAAGCTCAGAGAACACCAAGGAGTCCACAATCATACATCTTCTCTTCTTCTTCTTCTTCTTCTTCTTCTTCTTCTTCTTCTTCTTCTTCTTCTTCTTCTTCTTCTTCTTCTTCTTCTTCTTCTTGTTCTTCTTCTTCTTCTTCTTTCTTCCTCTTTCTTCTTTCTTCCTCTTCTTCTTCTCCTCCTTCTCCTTCCTCTTCCTCTTCCCTTCCTCTTCTTCTTCTTCTTCTTCTTCTTCTTCTTCTTCTTCTTCTTCTTCTTCTTCTTCTTCTTCTTCTTCTTCTTTTCTTCTTCTTCTTCATTATTCCTCCTCCTCCTCCCAGCAAACCCTACTTCCTTTTAACATTGATGATGTTACATATTTGGGTAATGAACCATCTGCAAAAAAAACCCAACCATGCTCAGACAACACTAAGGACTCCATAGAACAAATCCACGAAAGACGGAAAGAATATTTGTGAAGTCTTATGTTTAATATTGGACGTTTTCATTCGTGACACTTTCTTCACCCCCTGCCACAGTCAGCAATCTGATATTCCCTCAGATGATTTGAGAAAACAACTTGGAAGTCATGCTGGCTGGGAATATGGAGAATGTTCACTGCAACCTCTCTTGAAGGCTCCAAGGAAGTTCAGGTAGCTCTGTCCAGTCAGGTCCACCTTTTAATTTAATCTTACAAGCATTAACAATTTCCTCCATTGAAATGAAATGTGAAATCACGAGGTTAAGTACCTCCCCCACATTGTTCTTACCTGGGAGAGTCATTTCTCACAGTCAGTAAAGTCTAAGTATTGTTTCTCCATCTAGGTTAATATCTATTATTGTTCTTTCTACCTTGTGAGCTTGAAGAACTGCTTATAGTCCTGCCTCCTGTGTGAATGTTTGAGATGACCATACCATTTCTCCATTCTGGATTATCCTTGGCTTTCATTCAACAGTTGGGTTGCTTGAGCAGGGCGTCAGACTAGAACAGGGGTCACCAACCTTTTGGACCTCAGGGACCACCAAACACATAATTTTAAATTCCGCAGACCACTAATATGAATTTTGACTTACAGAGGCTTGCTGATGTTTTCCCAGGGTCTCTGCAGAAAACAGCAGAGACCCTGTGAAAATCCCCAAAAAAGTCTGCAGGTAAATCCCCAACCCTGTTTTCCTACCGATCAATCGTTCTTTATTTGGGATCACAGGATACCAGGAGAGAGAGAGAGAGAGGGAGAGACTTTTGGCTCCATGCAAGGAAAGCAGCAGAAGCTACATAAGTCTTTCTTTCTCTCCCCCAAACTCTGCCAGAAATGAGTCTTTGCAGCCTCTTGGAGCAGGCGGCCTTGCAGGGTCCCAAAGACTCATGTCTGGAGGAGTTTGGGGGAGAGAAAGAAAGACTTTGGCTGCTTTCCTTGCGTGCAGCCAATAGCAGAAGGAAGAAGCGGAGAGAAGCAGCCCAGTGGCCAGGAAAGGTGCGTGGGGTGACCCCCCTCTGCCCTTTCCCCCCTCCCCTCACTACCTCGTGTTGTTCGCAATGCAAGTGATGCAAGCCTTATGTTCCCGCGGGTCATGTGGGCGGTGCAGCCTCGTGTTCCCGCGCAGCCTGGATTAATTGCTTTGGAGGGGACATTTCTCAGCGGACCACCAAAATTTTCTCGCGGACCACCAGTGGGTCTCCATCCCACTGGTTGGCAGCCACTGGACTAGAAGATCTCTGAGGTCCCTGTGTTCTACGTTCCAAATCTAAGTATTTTTTTCTGTCCTGGGCAATGTTTTGGAATCTGGGCAACTTTTAAAATGTGTGAAAGTTCAATTCCCACCAGGCTGTAGGAATTGAAGTCCACACATCTGAAGTTGCCAAGATTCAGGAAAAAAATGATCCAAGATTTGTTCCTGAAACACAGCAGTTGCTAGAATTCCTTCATTAGAGAATAGACTAGACTAGAATAGGAATAGAATTATAGAATAGAACAGGAATAGAATAGAATAGAATAGAAATAGGAATGGAATAGAATAGAATAGAATAGAATAGAATAGAATAGAATAGAATAGAATGGATAGAATAGAATAGGAATAGAATAGAAATAGAAATAGGAATAGAATAGAACAGGAAAGAATAGAATAGAATAGAATAGAATAGGAAAGAAAAGAATAGGAATAGAATAGAATAGAATAGGAATAGGAATAGGAATAGAATAGAACAGGAATAGAATGAATAGAATAGGAATAGAAAAGAATAGGAAATAGAATAGAAGAAAGTAGAATAGAATGGAAAAGAATAGAATAGAATAGGAATAGGAACAGGAAAAGAAGAATAATAGGAATAGAATAGACTAGAATAGAATTAGGAATAGGAATAAGGAATAGGAATAGGAATAGGAACAGAATAGGAATAGAATAGGAATAGAATAGAAATAAAGATAGAATAGAATAGAATAGAATAGAATAACAGAGTTGGAAGGGTGACCTTGGAAGTCTTCTAGTCCAAAACCCCTGCCTAGGCAGGAAACCTACAACCACTTCAGACAAATTGTTATCAACATTTTTTTAAAACTTCCAGTGTTGGAGCATCCATAACTTCTGGAGGTAAGTTGTTCCACTGATTAATTGTTCTCACTGTCGGGAAATTTGTCCTTAGATAAATTATAGTATCCTAATTTTTCTTCGCTATATTGACAAATTTCTTATCGTCCTGCCTACTGTGTGAATGTTGAGATTACCCTACTATGTCTCCATTCTGGATTGCCTTTGGCTTACAATCAAGTGTTGGATGGCACACTGAGGTGTGCAAAACATTTTGAATATGAATCATGTTGAGATCAATATGTATTGGAAGTTTCCAACTTTAATGGAAGAATCCTGGCATTGTTCTGACTGTGGAAGAGTTCCGTGTCTGCTGGATGCCTGTTTCAAATTTGAAACGTTTCAAGTTCCAATTATCTTTTGTAAACAATTTGCATTTATTTATTCAGCATATTTATATACTCCACAAACACCTCACAAACACGTGACACTGGGTAGCATACAACAGCACCACAGTTTAAAAACTCCATAGCAAACCAATCAAATGCTTTGATAAAAGAAAAAGAAACACAATTACATTTGCTTCTCCTTGGAAACCGCTTCTGGACATTGTGCTTGGGGTGGGGGAAAAAAAAAGAAACTTTGATTTTGGGTTTTACTGATTAGATAGATCTGTTGTTATAGAAATGGGTGCCTTATCACTGGAGGTTTTTAAAGAAGAGATTGGACACCCATTTGTCCTGAATGGTATCAGGTCTCCTATGTGAAAATGGGTTAGACTAGAAGATCTCTAAGATCCCTTTCAGACATATGAGTCTATGACTTGGAAGGAAGGAAGGAAGGAAGGAGAAAGGGGGAAGGAGGAGAGAGGGATGGAAGGAAGGAAAAAGAAAGGGAGGAGAGAGGGAAGGAAGGAAGGAGAAAAGGGGAAGGAGGAAAGAGGGAGGAAGGAAGGGAAGGAGGGAGGGAAGGAAGGAAGGGGAAATGGGGAAGGAGGAGAGAGGGAGGAAGGGAAGGAAATAGTGGTGGGATTCAGCCAGTTCGCACCACTTTGAGAGAACCAGTTGTTAAGTTTCTGAGCAGTTTGAAGAACTGGTTGTTGGAAGAAATCATTAGGCAGAGAACCAGTTGTTAACTTATTTGAAGCCACCACAGGAAGGAAGGAGGGAAGGAAGGAAGGAAGGAAGGAAGGAAGGAAGGANAATCCCACCACAGGAAGGAAGGAAGGAAGGAAGGAAGGAAGGAAGGAAGGAAGGAAGGAAGGAAGGAAGGAAGGAAGGAAGGAAGGAAGGAAGGAGAGACAATGGATGGAAGATCACTAAAGATAGCTCCAACCTAGAACTAAGAAAAAACTTCCTGACAGTGAGAACAATTAATCAGTGGAACTACTTGCCTCCAGAAGTTGAGGGTGCTCCATCACTCTGGATTTTTAAGAAAATACTGGATAGCCATTTGTTTAAAACCGTATCGGGTCTCCTGCTTGAACAGGGGGTTGGACTAGAAGACCTCCAATGTCCCTTCCAACCCTGCTATTATGCATTGTGTCGTATACATTGGACTTATCTAATTATTAGACATAAGGTGGCCATTCCAAACATCTGTTTCACAAGAGCACCTTTGGAAGAATCACCAACCTGAGAAGAAATTGTACCTTGACGTTACTTCTCCACCATTATTCGCGCAAATTCTTCATAGTTGACCTTCCCGTCCCCTTTCCTGTCCATCTCCTTGATCAACAGTTTCACCTCTTCGTCCGTCAGCTTCTCCCCAATGGAGGTCAAAACGTGTCGCAGCTCTGCCGTGTTGACGTAGCCGTCTCCATTCCGGTCAAAGATGCGGAAGGCAGCTTGGATCTCTTCCTTGGTGTCGGAATGCCTTGTCCTCCTGGCCATCACAGAGAGGAACCTTGGGAAATTTATCTTGCCCTTGTAGGCCTCGATCTCACCGACGATGCTCCGCACCTCAGATTCCGTGGGGTTTTTCCCGAGGGATCTCATCACGGTCACCACCTCCTTGGAGGTGATCAGCCCATCGCCATCTTGGTCAAAGAGTGCAAAGGCATCCTTGAGTTCCCTCAGGTCTCCCTCCAAGAGCGGGTTGGTCATGTTGCTTCTCGGATCCCGCACCCACGTCAGTCGTTCTTCTCAAACACAACACACACACACACACAACTCATCCTCCTTGGAGGAACAGGAAAAACTGGTGAAGGAACGAGAAGGATCACTCCTCTCGCCCTGCAGGCTTGGATGTGGGTCGGTCGGTGTGAGAAAACATCATGTAGGGAAGGTAGGCCTCCAGAAGTATGTAGAAGTTAGTTTGGTTAGTTAATTAGTTAATTTTACTGTCATTGCACCTCATACAATGAAATCAAACACCATCTTCAATGCACATCATGAGCATGAAAATAAACACAAACACACCTCCTTCATACTCCACATATTGAATTGAAAACCCCTGATATCGCACCAACACTGCACTATACAGCAGAATTCAACAGAACTCCTGTCCTGGGATAGAAGCTGTTCTGCAGCCTATTTGTCCTTGTTTTTTATTGTTCTTGTACGTCTGCCAGATGGTAATGTTAAAAAAAAAAAAGGTCGCCCAGGATGAGATGGATCTTTGAGAGTGTTTGGAACTTTCTTAAGCAGTGACTATGAAGCTCTTCCAAGAGAGGGTAGGGCAACCAGATCCTCTGGCAATGACATGAACCTTTGGAGCAGCGTCCCTATCTGCCAATGGTGCAATTTGCGTAAGCAGGTGCAGTAAATTTAAGAATATCCTTTATGGTGCAGCGGTAAGGTCACCAGCACGTTTTCAAATCGCTTGTTCTTTCCTGAGAAGCCTCAATCATATAGATCTCTGTGGGCCGTTTTGACAGCCGGCTCAATGGAGGCCCCAGTCAGGTCCTCTTTTAGGTAAACCAGACAACTTAACACTGGCCCTTGCTCATCGGTCTCCCTTGATAAGCAGGGATGGATGTCTGATCTCTTCTCTATGTACGACCACATATCAGCCCTTGGTCTTAGTGGTGTTCGAGTGAGCAAGTTTATCGTCTCGCACACATGAAAGGCAACCTGGTCCACCTCATCTCAGTAGCCAGACTCATCCTCCCTGGAAATGAGTCCCACCACTGTTGGATCATCTGCAAACTTAGCAATAGTATTACTAGCGTTAATGGGAATGCAGTCAGGCCCATAAAGAGTATAGAGTAAGGGACTTAACATGCAACCCTTTGGTTTACCAGTGCTAGGAATAAGGGCTGAAGCGAAGAGGTATGATTACCTAATCTGACCCTCTATGAGTAGCCAGACAGGAAATCCATAATCCAAAGGCATATTGAATAAGGAGGTCCACTAATGTATGTGGAAGGTGCTCCATGCTAAATTTTCAAGGCCTTCCACTTCATTCCACTTCATTATTTGGATATACAAATAATCCTCAATTTATGACCACAGTCTAGCCCAGAATTTTTGCTGCCAAGTCAGACAGTTGTAAAATGGATCTTTTCCCCATTTAACAACTTTTCTCACCATCGTCGTTAAGTGAATCAAGGCAGTTGCTCAGTTAGGAACACGATTGTTAAGTGAATCCGGCTTCCTTCTTGACTTGGTTTGTCAGAAGGTCGCAAAAGGGGGCCTGAGAAACAATGCCACTGTCATAAGTCATGCCAGTTGCCAAGTGTCTGAATTTTGATCACGTGACCAGTGGTGGGAAGCAAATTTTGGAACAACTGGTTCTCTGGTTGGGTAGGCAATGTGTGGCCAGTTGATTAGGTGACTGGGTGGGTGATGTGACTCCTCACACCCAGCCCTGCCCCTCGGCCACTCGCCTCAAAGGAAGAGGTAGGATTCAGCCGGTTGGGGCTAATCCCACCAAAGGCTGGCCTGAAAACGACTTTTAAAATGGTCCGAAAATAACCTGAAAATAGCCAGGCGGCCTGAAAACTGCCCCCCAAATGGCCTGAAAATGGCCTAAAATGGCCTGGAAATGACCTGAAAATGGCTCAAAAATGGCCTCAAAAATGGCCTGAAAAATGTCTTGAAAAATGGCCTGAAAGTGGCCTGGAAATGGCCCCCAAACACCGCCAAAATTGCCTGAATATGGCCCAAAAACTGGCCTAAACACAACCTAAAAACAGCCTTGTTTTTCACCTGAAACCGGCCAAAAAACAGGTGGGGCGGGGTCAGACGGTGGTCCGATTTGCCGATTATCCGAACTGCTCAGAATTGGAACAAGGGGCTCCGGCGAACCCGTCGCCCACCTCTGTGACCCTGGAAGATGCTAGAATGGCTGTGTGAAAAATGTTCTTAAATCGCTTTTTTAAGCGATGTGGAAACTTCGAACGATCACTAAACAAATAGTAAATGGAAGAGTGTCCGTAGTTTGGGCTTTATGTTTTGTCAGTGGTTCTCCTAACAAAATTATCTTTCCCACGCAGCAGCAAATTGGTTAAAAATAGATCTGAAGAAATGACAAGTTCCCCAAAAGAGGCAGCAGTTTGAAGCTTTCCATGTGGATGCAAGATGGAAAAAGAGAACAAGTCAGCAATGGGCATACCGACATGTTTAAAATTCTTCGAGCGCTGTTCTAATTCAAAACCCATTGCGCTTAATTTTGCCTCTTCCGTTTTCTCTTGCGTTCACTTTCCTTTGCAGAAAAGCATGTTGCTTGCAAAGATGCAGCTGCAGAAGTGGCCCAGATAGTGTTAAGTATCAGGGGGTGCACATAACTAACAATCAGAACTAGTCTCTCCACATGTTGTCCTTTGTGAAGCGTGCAAACCAGCGCCTGCGTTTCCTGCATCGGATGAGGAGACCACCTCTTTCTCCTACTGTCCTGGCCACTTTTTACCGAGGCGCGGATGGAGAGCACTTTAACCAGGGGTGGGATTAACTGGTGTTACAACCGATTCGGTGAGAGTGCATTTTGCGTACACGTGTACAGCGTTTGCAAAAAAATCATCAACTGTGATGCCCGGTCAGCTGACAAGAGCTGTGTGCAGATGCACAGTGTTTGCAAATCCTCTTCTTTCCTGCTTTTTCAACCTCTGCGCAAAGCAGTTGAGTTTGAAAAAGCAGGAAATAAAGGACAGCCAAGAGCCTGGGCGGGTAGGTGGGCCAAACAGACGATCAGAAGGTTGTTGCAGTGAACCGGTTTGGTGTCAGCTGCTCTTCGAAGCTACCGGTTCTATAGAACTGGGCCGAACCAGTAGCATCCCACCCCTGGTTTTAACAAACCGCATCCCTGTTTGGTTTGGTGGCAGCAGTGCCTCAGATCGAAAGTCCCTACAGAAAGTGGTGAGGACAATGGAGAAGAGTATGTGCTTAGAGCTTGAAGCATTGTTAGAGACCCCACACACCTACTTTATGGTCTACTACGATCTACAGTCCACTTTATGGAACTGCTAAGTTGGCAGAAGCTGGGACAAGTAATGGGAGCTCACTCCGTGACGTGGCGCTTAGGGATTCAAACCGCCGAACTGCCGACCTTTCTGATCGACAAGCTCGGTGTCTTAGCCACTGAGCTACCATGTCCCACACTATATCACACTATATCACAATAGAGCAATGTTAAATTTAGTTCTATAAATATAAAGCATAGCATGAGGTGTTCTCTGAACTTGCTTCAACACCCAGCATATTTTTGCAATTTCACACTTACGACTGTCATTGCATCCACACACTCACGTGATCAAACTGGCAACTGACTCGTACTTACAACGGTTGCAGCGTCCCAGCGGTGTGACTGACTTCACGACCGTGGTGCTTCACTCAACAACCGGGGCAAGAAAGGTTTTTCCAGGGGAGAGGAATTCAAGTGACCACTGTCTCAGCAACAGAAACATTGGGCTCCTTTGTGGTCATAAGTCGAGGACTGACCAAGCTTCTGTTTTTTGAGGAATTTTCCACACAATGAGCAAGTTCTCCCCTCCAGACAAAAATGGTTGGACATAATAAAAACAAGGAAAGCATGTTTGCCGGTGGAGATAATAATTTTCCACGCTGTTGTTTTACTTTTCTTTGGAAATTCCTGACCTTCGCTCTCCGTTTTAATGAAGGCCACGCTCACTTCTTTTCCAAAACGTGAGCGTGCCAGCCATTAAAAAAAAAAGAAAAAAAAAAGAAAGGGAAAAAAGTGGGGTTTTATTTTCCAACATGGAAAGCTTCAGGCAGCCCCCTGCTTTCCATTTAATTCCCTCCAGATGTATTAAATCATGTCCTGGAATCGCTCACCGGCTGAGGGAGAAAAATATGACATTTTTCCCCCCCAAAAAAAGTTTCCCTTACCCCCAAAGAATGATTGTGGTGGGTCCCTGAGGAAGGAAAGGGTCTGGGGCAGCAGCAAAAGAGAGTAAAAATCACATCCACCCAACTCGTGGCCGGGAGCCAAATGACCTCAACCCAACCGTAGACTTCCTTCCATTTCTCGTTGCAGATTCGAGACAGGTTTAAAATTGGGAACTTAAAAGCTCTGATTTGCACATTTCCACGGCTTATTATTTTTTTTAAAAAAAGAGATAAAGGTAGAGGTTCCCTTTGTAGATACGGGCTTGTTGTTTCTGGCTCTAGGGGGTTCCAAAGCCAAAGAGCCGGCGCTGTCCGAAGACATCTCCATGGTCATGTGGCCAGCAGGACTCAACGCCAAAGAAGGCAAATGCAGGAACGCTGTTACTTTCCCACCAAAGGGGTTCCTATTTTCCTACTTGCATTTTTTTACATGTTTTTGAAGTGCTGGGTTGGCAGAAGCTGGGACGAGTAATGGGAGCTCACTCCGTGATGCGGCGGCAGGGATTCGAACCTCCAAACTGCTGACCTCTCTCTTTTTAAAATAAATTTTATTGAAAATTAAAATTTAAAAACATTTGAACGTGGTGATCTTTTGACATATATCAGCAGTCTTTACACTGTTATAATATCAGAATGTCATCAAGCAATATAGCATTTGTATGTATGTGTATATAGATAAATGATACATAGATATAGATATATAGACATAGATATAAATTTACAGATCTATATCTATAACTATATCTATCTATAGATATATAGATATAAAGACTAACACTATACAGAAGCCTGATGATGGCAGATGAGATTCTGCCGAAACGTTGCTAGAACTTTAAAAACACTACAATGACGTGGGATAATACCCGAAGGAAGCTGAACAGCACATATATATAGTACATATCTACATATATCTTTACATTGTAAATCTTTATATTCATTTCTATCTTAGATATTTTATTGTAGTATAAACTCTTTAATTTCTATTTTACATTTTTTGAATTCCTTTCATATCCCCTCCCAATTATAATTTTTTTTCCATATTTCATAGAATTCTTGAGGAATCTCGTTCCTTCAGTTCTAACATTAAGCTATCTAGCTCGGTGCAATGTAGAATTTTTTATTATTATTATTTCATCATTAGGTATTTCTTTTAATTTCCATGTTTGGGCAATCGATAAACTTGCGCCTGTGATCATTAGTATTAGAACTGCCAATCTTTCTGATCGACAAGCATAGCGACTTAGTCCCTGAGCCACCGCGCCCTTTGCAAAAAAAACATCAGGGGTTCCTAAAATGGAATTCTAATTTGCCAGGTGATTTATCCCCCAAGAATAACTCTAATTTTAGCACCTTGATTGTTCAACTGCCAAGTTGTGCCTTACTCTTCGTGACCCCATAGCATACCAAACCCCCCCATCCTCCATTGTCTCCAGAGTTTGGCCAAATTCATGTTCGTGGCGTCAATGATGACTCTATCTAACCATCTTCTTCTCTTCCATCCCCTTTTCCTTCTGAGAATGTCTTGGTCATCTAGTTTAGGTTTGTCCCAAAGGTGCTTTTATTTCAAGAGGCAACTGGACTTTCTGGTTTTTCTTTGAAGACATTTTGCTTCTCATCCAAAGAAGCTTCTTCAGCTTTGACTGGATGGTGGAGGACAGAAGGATTGATACTCCTTGCAGACAAAGACGGTCATCTGCATCCTTGTAGAGGGTCGTTGAGGCCACTTGGAGGTGTGTGTATGTCATCTGAGGGGTGCAAATAAGTGTGGAGCCTTCTGACTGGATGGTGGGGAATTGAAGGATTTATCTTCCTTGCAGACAGCTGGTCATTTGCATTCCTTTTAGAGGGTCATTGAGGCCCCTTAGAGGTTTATCTGTGTCCTCAGGGTCACCTGAGTGGTGCAAGTGGGTGTGGAGCCTTCTTGGAAGTGCTGAAAGGACCCTGTAGTAGACTGGAGATAGATCAAATCCTATTCCCCCCCCCCATTGAGGGAGGGCTGTTCAACTTTGAGATAGATGGCTTCTTTGACCCCCTCTTTCAAACCAGAAGTCCTCTCTGTCCAAATTGCGGACTGTGTGTTTTTCCTTCTGCCTTCCATCTTACCCAACATCTCGGTCTTCCCCAAGGAGTCCTCTCTTCTCTTTTGGTGGCCGAAGTCTTTCAAGCTTCAGCTTCTGGATCTCTCCTCTACGAAGAGTTCAGAGAAGAGTCACAAAGATGATTAGGGGACTGGAGGCTAAAACATACGAGGGATGGTTGCAGGAATTGTACAGGCAGTCCTCGACTTACAACAATGCATTTAGTGACAGTTACAATGGCACTGAAAAAAGGGACTTATGACTGTTTTTCATTCTTATGACGGTTGCAGCATCTCCACAGTCCTTCTCTTCCTCCCCCTCTTCCTCTCTGCAAACCCCTCTCCCTTCTAGCACTGATGATGTTCCCTGTTGGGTCATTAAATGTCTGCAAGAAAACCACTCAGCTCAGAGAGCACCAAGGACCTCACAGTTCTCCTCCTCCTCCTCCTCCTCCTCCTCCTCCTCTTCTATCCTCTCCACAGATCCCACTCTCTTCTAGCACTGATGATGTTCCCTAGTTGGGTCATGAAACATCTGCAAGAAAACCACCAAGCTCAAAGAGCACCAGGGAGCCCAATGTCTTCTTCCTCCTCCTCCCCCCCACCAACTCCAAATCCATTCTAGTTTCTTTGACATTGTTCGGAGAAAAACTCCTCAGGCAGGGAGTACACGGATGCAAAGTGGAGAAGAAGAAGAAGAAGAAGAAGAAGAAGAAGAAGAAGAAGAAGAAGAAGAGGAAGAAGAAGAAGAAGAAGAAGAAATAATAATAATCTAGAATAGCCAGCAAATATCATCCGATAATGCACCTTCCAATGATATAAGAATGCTTTTTTGGCCAGGGCTTGGAGAGGATCCTGATGCAAATGCCAGGAAAAGCAAAGACTACATACAGTACTTTGAGTACAGCTTCCATTTCTGGCTTGCTTGCTAAATAAAGAGGTGTGGGAATCTGACGGCCAGGCCACCGGGCGCCTCGAAATGCGGCTGCAGGTCTGGTCCTCTGGAAGGAGCAAGGAGGGTGAGAAGGACAACATGCAATAATTCTCCAGGGGAGCAAAATTCCAGATCTTTTCTGGGAAAAAAGAAAAAAAAAAAAGCTTGGGAACTGCAAAGGGGAGAGGTGCTTATCTGCCTGCCTCTCCTTTAAGTCAGATTTCCCAGGGTGGCTGAAATTCTCCGCTGCCAAAATAGCCACTTGCGGCCATTGGGTTCAATTATGGCAGTTCCAAGCTCTGATGGGCTTTATTTCCTTTCGGTTTAACAGAAAGTTTCTCAGTTTTGGTAAGGTTTAAGACATAGGGACTTCAGCTCCCAGAATTCCCCATTCTGGCTGAGTTGAAGTCCAACCATCTCAAAGCATTTTGGTTGGGGGATTCTGGGAGTTGAAATCCATTCCTCTTAAAGCTTGCCACCATCTTGACTTGCAAGGCACCATCTCACTGCCTTGTGGTGGGGACGTATGAGTGTTTCAAGATCAAAGATGGAAGCCATTGATCTTACACCAATTGGGTTTTTCAAACTTGGCAACTTAAAGATGAGTGGATTTCAACTTCCAGAATTCCCCAGCTGGCTGCCTGAGGGAATTCTGGGAGTTGAAGTCCACTCATCTTAAAGTTGCCAAGTTTGAAAAACTTTGAAATAAGGTACGGAGAAATAACTTTCCAATTTAATATGCATCCAGGTCCAGATTTAGGCGAGTCAAACAGCAATGAAACCCTCAATTTAAGGTTCATCAACAAATCAGCAACAGTCACAAGGCAGGAATTTAAATAATCGGTGTTGTTGAAGACTGTTTATGCCACTGGCATCTGGAACATCACAACTTCACAGTTACATAAGTGGAAGGTTAGGTTTGTAAACCATACCTCCCTGCTGACAAGCAATTTATACATTAAATAAACGAATCAAAACATGCCAGAAAATTAAATAACTATGTCATAAGATCGTGTCCAGGCATTTATTTGTTTATTTATGCATGCTAGAAGCCTCACAATTCAAATCAGGCATCCTATAGGATATAAAATTTAAAATACAAGAGGAAAATATGTGCAAGTTAAACAGGTCTTCACCCAGAAATTAATAAACATAAATTACATTTTGTCACATTGCCATGAAATCCTCAAACATTCACTAAGCAGGACACAAAAAGCAGGTATACCAAAGTTAAGAAACATTGCGCTAAACTGAAAGGAAATAAAGTCTATCAGATTCCCCAAAGGGCAGAAGCCATCGGATCGCCCCATTTGTTCAGAGTGTTGAACCCGTGCACAATCTATTCAACATCTACAGAGATTCTCAGTCCTCCAGAAAGATGCTTTTTTTTTTCAAGAGGCAACCGGACTTTCTTGTTTTTTCTTCTGAAGAGGTTTCTTTTCTCATCCAAGAAGCTTCCTCAGTTCTGACTGTATGGTGGGCAATGGAAGGATTGATACTCCTTGCAGACAGCTGGTCATTTGCATCCTTTTAGAGGGTCGTTGAGGCCATTTGGAGGTTGATTTGTGTCCTCAGGGTCACACCTGAGTGGTGAAAATGGCTGTGGAGCCTTCTGGGAACTCTGGAAAGGATTGTGTTGTAGACTGGTCATAGATGTGTCATATCCCTTCCCCTCTGTGGAGGGAGGGCTGTTCAATTTTGATCTAGATGGCCTCTTTGACCCCCTCTTTCAAACCAGTGGTCCTTTCTGTCCAAAATGTGTTCTTTGCTCTCTTCCAAAAAGAGTCCTTTGTCTTTGAAATCCAGATGGACTGCTGAATCTAAGCCGGATGGTTGACCCAAAGCAGAAGTGGTATTCAGCTGGTTCTGACCAGTTCTGGAGAACCAGCAGCGGAAATTTTGAGTAGTTTGGAGAACCGGCAAATATCACCTCTGACTGGCCCCGCCTCCATCTATTCTCCACCTCTCGAGTCCCAGCTGATTGGCTGGGTCTTCTTTGGTTGCCCTGCACAGGAGAATGGAGCTGGAAAGCAGGTTAGTGGGGTGGGGAGGGAATGGGGATTTTGGAGTCACCTTCCCCTGCCACTCCCACCAAGCCATGCCCACAGAACCGGTAGTAACATTTTTTGAATCTCACCACTGTCCCAAAGGTGCTTTTTTCAGGAGGCAACTGGACTTCCTTAGTTTTTCTTTGAAGACAGATAACAGATAGTAAGAGTTGGAAGGGACCTTATAGGTCATCTAGTCCAACCCCCACAAGCGGGAGACCCTACACTATTTCTGACAAATGGCAGTCCAATCTCTTCTTGAAAGCCTCCAGGGATGAAGCTCCCGCAACTTCTGTTCCATGGATTGATTGTTCTCACTGTCAGAAAGTTTCTCCTTATTTCCAGGTTGAATCTCTCCTTGTCCAGTTTCCATCCATTATTCCTTGTCTGGCCTTTGGGGGCTTTCAAAAATAGCTTGACCCCTTCCTCTCTGTAGCGTTTCCCTTCTCATCCAAGAAGCTTCTTTGGTTCTGACTTGGACGGTGGGAACGGAAGGATTGATACTCCTTGCAGACAGCTGGTCATTTGCATCCTTTTTAGAGAGCCGTTAAGGCCACTTGGATTGAAATGTCTGCAAGCAAACAACCAAGCTCAGAGAGCAGCAAGGATCTCCCCCCATCATTTCAACCCCGAGCTACAAATATTCTATTTTACCAATTAGTTCTTCGATGGAAGGACTATCGTAAAAATTCCAGAGCTACGGACAAGATGGCTGGAAGTTTTAAAAAGAGTCTGGAATATGAAAACAAATTTCTCTCACTGAGCAAGCTGCCCCCTTCCATAACAATTTGGAGATACAGTTTTCTACTGAAGGTTGAATATCGAGGCTAAGGTTGGTTTCTCTCCCCCTCCTCCCCCCCCCCGGTAAAACCAAGTTTAGTCATGGTTTCATGAAAAACAAAAATCTCTCTTGTTTTCTGGCACCAACCAAGCACCGTCAAGTGGGGTCCCTTCTCATTTTATGTCCTGTCTGACGTGCGGCCCAGCAGCTGCAGACAATTATGCTTTGGATTGTTTCAATTTCATTTCTTTTTCATACAACATGATGGGCCTGCGCCAGATGTTTTCTGAAGGCACATCACGCACAGCCAGACACGAAAAAAAAAAACCCAGACATTTTGCTTTGAACAGCGTTTCTGAATCCAGATCGGCTTGAACAAAATAATTTTGCGAGGATCCTGCGAGCTTTTGCTGAAAGGCCTCTTGAAAACAGAGCTGAAAGAAAGAAAGAAAGAAAGAAAGAAAGAAAGAAAGAAAGAAAGAAAGAAAGAAAGAAAGATCAGTACAAAACTTTCTTCAGTAAATTATTAAAAACATTGGATGCAGTGGAATCATCCCTGACAATCCTTGTTGTCACACATCTTATAGCATAAAATACATACTTTAAATACATTTATACAGCTATATATTTCTATGGTATTTCTGTTTTAGTCTTCCGTTCTGACATCCCTATTCCCTTTTGATTTTAGATCCTTCCGTTTAAAAAATAGAATAGAATAGAAAGTAGAATAGAAAACAGAATAGAAAATAAAATAGCATAGAATAGCTCAGAGAGAAGTCACTGCTCTCTTGTCTTCCCTGGTCTTTCTCTTCCTTAGACTGGACAGTCCCAGTTTCTGCAACCATTCTTCATATGTATTAAGTCTCCAGTCCCCTCATCATCCTGGTTGCTCTTCTCTGCACTTTTTCTCAAGTCTCAAGATCTTTTTTATAGTGTGGTGACTAAAACTGGATGCAGTACTCCAGGTGTAGTCTTACTAAGGCTTTATAGAATAGAATAGAATAGAGTAGAGTAGAGTAGAGTAGAGTAGAGTAGAGTAGAGTAGAGTAGAGTAGAGTAGAGTAGAGTAGAGTAGAATAGAGTAGAATAGAGTAGAATAGAATAGAATAGAGAATAGAGTAGAATAGAATAGAATAGAATAGAATAGAGAATAGAGTAGAATAGAATAGAATTCTTTATTGGCCAAGTGTCATTGGACACACAAGGAATTTGTCTTGGTGTGAATCCTCTCAGTATACATAAAAGAAAAGATACATTCATTAAGAATCAAGTATCATAACATACAACACTTAATGATGGTCATAGGATACAATGAGCAATCAAATCACACTAGGAAACAGTCCATATAGATTGTAAGGATACAAGCAACAAAGTTACAGTCCTACAATCACAAGTGGGAGGGGATGGGCGATAAGGAATAATGAGAAGATGAATAGTAATAGTAGTGCAGACTTTGTAAATAGTTGGACAGTGTTGAGGGAATTATTTGTTCAGCAGAGTGATGGCATTTGGGAAAAAAACCATCCTTGTGTCTAGTTGTTCTGGTGTGCAGGGCTCTATAGCGTCGTTTTGAGGGAAGGAGTTGAAATGGTTTATGTCCAGGATGTGAGGGGTCTGTAGGTATTTTCACAGCCCTCTGTTGGATTCGTGCAGGATGCAGGTCCTCCATGGAAGGCAGGCTGGTAGCCATTGTTTTTTCTGCAATCCTAATTATCCTCTGGAGTCTCTGTCTGTCCTGTTGGGTTGCAGCACCAAACCAAAGTTATAGAGATGCAGATGACAGACTCCATCGTTCCTCTGTAGACCTGGATCAGCAGCTCCTTGGGCAGTTTGCGCTTTCTGAGTTGGGGCAGGAAGAACACTCTTTGTTGGGCTTTATACTTTATAGAGTGGGATTAGTACCTCCCTTGATCTTGATTGTATCCCTCTCTTAATGCAGCTTAGGATTGCGTTGGCAATTTTGGCGGCTGCTGCACACGGCTGGCTCCTATTTTGCTGGTTGTCCACTAAGACTCCAAGACTGCTATTGAGCCTGGTTTCACCCAGTCTAGATGCGGGTTTTTCTTGCCGAAGTGTTGGACTTTCCTTTTCTCTCCGTTGAAATCTCTACATTGAAATCTTCCAAAGAGCGGTCTTTGTCTTATAAATGCAGATGGACTGCTGAATCTAATCCTGATGGGTTTGTTTTCTCCTAGGTTGCGCCATGCGTTTGTGAAGTGGCTGTTTTTTTTACCCAATGTACAAATCTGGCCATGGCTCACTCCATTGTACTGCATAGGCCACGTTGCTCAGTTTGTGATGAAAAAGCAAAACGAAGATTAACAAGACTCCAGTTGCCTCTTGAAAAAGCTCCTTTGGGACAACTATGACCTGGCGCATCTCCGTAGACGTTACCATTAATACGAAAGCAGACCTGGGTGCTTCATAACCCCTGGGCCACATCTGTTCCTTTGGCTGTCCCTGTCTGGCTTATGTGAGGTCAATCGGGAATTAGAAATCAAACGTAAATAAGTATATGCCATGAGTGCAATAATACAACTGCATCGGGGGTGCAATTCAACCGGTGTGACAACCAGTTAGGTGAGCATTTGCTACTGACTGCTCAGACCAAGGCTTCTGAGACCGTAATTACACACACACTTATTTTAAAAACAAGCCTTGTTTTATTGCAAACGCTGGGAATTATTTTCATTCCCAACAGGTAATGAATCTCAAACAGTCCCTCAAGATCAGCACCCACCTTTCTTTCCTGTGAAGTGCTGCCAATAACAGAAGTGTCCACTGAACTAGAGAAAAAAACAACTAACCAAGTACAAAGAGCTTCAAGAATGAATCTGAACTGAAAAAATGATTTTGCTTCCTGCAAAGGTTTTGTCATCTTGGCCTGACCTTTATACCTTACGGGAGGGGCAATCACCTCCCAGCCTATTCTGTTCTGTTCTATTCTACTCTATTCCCTCTCTCTCTCTCTACACACACACACACAAACACACACACACCTCTTTATTGATATCTATCTATCTATCTATCTATCTATCTATCTATCTATCTATCTATCATCTATCTATCATCTATCTATCTATCTATCATCTATCGGAAGTTGTGGGAGCTCCATCCTTGGAAACTTCCAAGAGACTAGACTTCCCTCTGTCAGAAACGGTGTAGAGTCTCCTGCTTGGGTGGGGGGTTGGACTAGATGACCTACAAGGTCCCTTCCATCCTCTGTTAATCTGTCTGTCTGTCTGTCTGTCTGTCTGTCTATCTATCTATCTATCTATGACCAGGTCTTATTTTCGGAGAAACACAGGTAAAAGAGAATGTAAACAGACCTCATCACTGAAAGTTCAAAGGAAAAATAAAAATAAAAATGGATCAGATAAAATGTAGTGATCTCAACTCCGTATCCAGAAGGGGGATTGCACAATGCCTATTGAGCAATTGGGCTTAGCAGATATTTGCCTAGATTTCTTTTCAAGATGAACATATAATAAAAAAGTTTTCCAGGAGGCTGACAATTGTCTTGTGTATTTGGATGATGCAACAGGCTTAACCCTAAATCCGAGTTAATGAATCACAGCAAGGTTTAAAGGACATGCTCTCCCTAGCAGGAGAAATAAACCGTATCCTAACAATGGGCCTATTTATTTTTTTTCTCAATTGCAAACGGCCCAACCCATTTGAACTCTGTTTCTGGGACAAAAATCCCTGTAGATTTAGGGCTTTTAAGCAAATCTGCCTTCGTTGATGGCCTTCAAACAACCAGAATCAATACAGGTAATTCTCAACTTATATAACGATTCGTTAAGCAGCCTTTCGAAGTTATGACGGCACTGAGAAAAGGGACTTGAGACCAGTCCTCATACTTACAACCATTGTAGCATACTGACAGCCAAGGGATCAAAATTTGGGGGCATTTGTCACCTTCCTGGCTTGCTTCAGACAAGGAAAAGTCAATAAATTTATTAACATCAGCATATAGAGGGAGTCCTCCAACTTACAACCAACAAATTTTTGTTGCTAAGTGAAACATTCGTTCAGTGAGTTTTGGGCCATTTTACAACTTTTTGGGCTATGTTTGTTAAGTGAAACACTGCAGTTGAATCCGCCTTCCCCGCTGACTTGGCTTGTCCGAAGGTCACAAAAGGGGATCACATGACCTCTCTCCAGGGACATTACAACCGTCATAAATACGGAGCCAGTGGCCAGGCATCTGAATTTCGATCCCATGATCATGCAAAGGTCGTAACAGTGAAAAGCGGCTGGAAGTCACATTTTCACATGCTTTGAACTTTGAAAACGGTCACTAAACGATGTTTAATGCTGTAAGGCGAGGACTAGCTGTACGGACATTAAGTGAAAGCCGACAAAACCTGAATAGAAGTGAGAGCTGCATGTGGCATCTAACCCCCGGCAAGATTAGCAAAGATGTTCAAAGACAAATTGGCAAAATGTTGGAAGCATTATCAGATACCTGGATCATATTAGCATAAGTAGTGGACTTGTGCAGAAGCTAAAAGATACTGGACTAAAATACATACATGTAAAATATGGGAGTGAAATATTTTATAATACTCCATAATATAATAGAATTGTTAGAGATAAAGTATGGTAAGGATAAAATATGATTGAATAAATGGGGATGATGAAATGAATATTATAAAGTAGGCTAAAATAAAATGGGGATTTATGATATTTCATCATAAAATGATGAAATGCAACTAAGTCTATTGAATAATTAATGATTATATCAGAAATACACACAACTTATACATAACATGAGGAATAAAAAGCAATTGAAAGGAAATGACTGTTGAGATTGCTCACAAGAGACTAGTACCAGCTGACATACTGTATGTAACTGGAGATGGTTTTATGTTTTCCATTTGTGTTTTTTGTATGTTTGTTTAAAAAATTAAAAACTTTTCAAAAAAATAAAACATACACATGGTTGGGGAAAAAATGAGAAAACACATACTTAAAGCCTGAGAGATTTTTATTGGGGATTGTGCCTGGAAGGCATAGTAAAAAAAATAACATATTTATTATTAATGTTTTAACTGCAGCTAGAATTGCATTTGCTCAAAACTGGAAAAATGAGAAAATTTCAATGGAGGTGATTAAGAAAATAATGGAATGCGCAGAAATGAGTAGATTAACATTAGCAATTAGAGAACAAAAAGAAGTATTATAAGATTTGGGAGTTATTTTATGGATGGTTAGAAAGTAGAGTAAGAAATTAAAGGATATTATATTAATAATTATATACTAAAATTGATTTATTTTTCTTATTCGAAATTATACTTATATTAAATCATTCTGAACCCTAAACGGAAATTCCTATCAAACTTTGACTAATAAAAAATCAATGATAATCCAATAATGATATATTATGTTGGCTATAATATGAATGTAAACTCAGTAAGAAATGTGTAACAGTATTATTATGTGCGCAAGATATATGTACCCAACTGACACACTGTATCATGGAAAGATGGTTTTATTTGTTGTTTTTGTTATAAAAATTAAAAAAAAACACTTAAAAAAAAAAGAATTGAGAGCTACACCGTCCCACATTTACCAAGGAGGGAACTTAAGTTGTGTTTTTGCTTCCTGCGTTGAACAACAAGTTGCAACTCAACCTGAGAAGCAAAAAAACTACAACTTTTAAGTTGTAGCTACAACTGAACGAATCCTCCCCTCACAAGGCTTGGCACCATGCATTGGCTCAGCTGCTGTGACCCTAAAATTAAAACATGCGTCGCTTTGAAGAGCTTTGGAACATCTGAGCCACATGCACACATCCCTTCCCACTCATTCCTCCGAATCAAAACAAGCCACACAATAAAGAATCAATGCAATATGAGCTTTAATCTCCATTTCATGTTACTGTACAAGGAAACATTTACAGTGCTTTGGTAATTCTCTATTTACATTTGCTTGCAGGAGCTTCATCCCCCTACCCTCAATGCTGGCCAGATGCGTTTCTGCACCAGAATAGTAAAAAAAAAAAAAAAAAA
>BHFT01034605.1:49001-64783 GCA_004320025.1 Laticauda laticaudata | reverse complement strand
GGGGGGGGGAGAAGAGGAGGAAAGGATTCACTCACCCATTCCACAAGAATGGGTCCAATTTGCTCCACTGACCCATCCGGCCGAGTCACCTGCCCCAGTTTTTCTAAGAAGTCTGTAAGGGAAAGGCAAAAAAGGAGAATTGGCAAAAAGACAAACAGGTGGAAAGAGATTCAATCAAGCCCTCTCAAGAGAAATGCAACTTTTTACATTTTTATTTTTTTAATTTTAAACCTTTATTGAAATTTGAAACATTAAAATACACAAGTAAATCTAAAAAAAAAAACTTTGTACAATTCTCCATCTTCTTTGACAGTACTAAAAACTCTTAAGCAGGGTGGGATTCAACTGGTGTTACTACAAGTTTGGCGATTACATTTTGTGACTATTAGCATTAAGAGTTATGATTCTTGACTTTTGATGAATGTATCTTTTCTTTTTATGTACATTGAGAGCATTTGCACCAAGACAAATTCCTTGTGGGTCCAATCACACTTTGACAATAAAGAATTCTATTCTATTCTATTCTATTCTATTCTATTCTAATTCTATTCCTATTCTAATTCTATTCCTATTCTATTCTATTTTCTATATTTTATTCTATCCTCTCCTCTCCTCTATTCAATTCTATTCTCTATTCTATTCTATTCTATTCTATATTCTCTATTCTATTTTCTATTCTTATTCTTATTCTATTTTATTCTTATTCTGTTCTATTCTACTCTATCTCCTTCAACCATCCATATCTTGGAAGATAAAATTGAATGTGAATAATTTTATTTGGCCAACACAAGGAATTTATCTCCAGTATAGAAATACTCCCATATACATGCAAAGAAACACAATCATACCAATCAAAAGGGTTTTTTAAAAAAATACAATGATCAATGATAATAAATAAGAAAAAATAAGACAAAAACAACATTTGAAGAAGCCACCATTGATGGTCGGTTGCCAGGTGCACAACCCACCGAACTCTTGTAGTTAATTTTATCCATGACTATTCCGAGGTTGTTTTTGCTTTTTTTGATAAGAACATTTTCAATTGAGCCTGAAACTGTTTGTGCAGTGATGCATGTTCCTGGGTCCATGTTCCTCTTTCTGAGTCATCCTGGGTGGGTCTGGCCTCGAGCTATTCGGGACTTTGGAAGAAATCCTGAATTTGCAGGGAAGTTATTTACCTTCATGCAAGGGGATGTAGGAATCCAGGTCTCCAAAGATGTGGCTCAATTCCTCTTCGGACATGATGGACAGCTTCAGCATGGGGTCATGGTAAGCCTGGAGAGAGAGAGACAGAGACAGAGAGAGAGAGAGAGAGAGAGAGACAGACAGACAGAGAGAGACAGAGAGAGGGAGGATTACCTTCTTAGCTGAAAGTTGGATAAAAAAAAAAGCACAACAAAGAATGTTTTTTTTTGAGCCAACTCAGGAAGCTCAAACTGCCCAAGGAGCTGCTGATCCAGGTCTACAGAGGAATCATTGAGTCCGTCATCTGCACCTCTATCACTGTCTGGTTTGGTTCTGCAACCCAACAGGACAGACACAGACTCCAGAGGATAATTAGGATTGCAAGAAAAACAATGGCTACCAACCTGCCTTCCATGGAGGACCTGTATATGGCACAAGTCAAAAAAAAGGGCTGTGAAAATATTTACAGACCCCTCACATCCAGGACATAAACTGTTTCAGCTCCTACCCTCAAAAAGACATTATACAGAGCATTGTTGCACACCAGAACAACTAGACACAAGGACGGTTTTTTTCCCGAACGCCATCCCTCTGCTAAACAAATAATTCCCTCAACACTGTCCAACTATTTACTAAGTCTGCATTACTATTACTATTGATCTTCTCATCCCTCCTTATCACCCATCCCCTCCCACTTGTGACTGTAGGACTGTCACTTTGTTGCTTGTATCCTTATGATTTATATTGACTGTTTCCTAGTATGATGTGATTGTTGATTGTACCCTATCACATCTGTTGTAACTGATGATTCTTCACTCTTGACGAATGTATCTTTCCTTTTACGTACACTGAGAGTATTTGCACCAAGACAAATTCCTTGTGTGTCCAACCACACTTGGCCAATAAAGAATTCTTATTCTAATTCTAATAAAGGAGAACACTTGGATCTCCAGCTGCGAAACTTCCAATGGAAATAATAGAGGGGTGTCTCTCAACCGTGCCAGCTTCAAGATGGGTGGACTTACGATGGTTGCCGGAACCCCGGGGTGATGCGATTGCCATACAGGACTAGTGACAAACAGAGTTAACTGGGAGTGGGGAGGGGGCGGAGAGCCAGATTCGTTTAATGACAGTGCGATTTACTTAACAGCAACTAGGATTGGTTTCACAAGAAAAAAAGCAGCAAAAAAAAAATAATCGTAAAATCAGATTCGCTTAATTGACTGCAGCAAAAAAGAAAAAAGATAAAATCGGCCATGAATCAATTCATTGCTCTACTTAGCAGTGGGAATTCTGCTCTCCCTTGTGGTCACAAGTTGAGGACTAGCTGAAGGGTCAACAGCCTCTTTTGCTGCTATTTGGAGGAGGAGGAGGAGGAGGAGGAGGGCCGTGTTGTGGGGGAAAAAAAAACAATTTTAATTGGCTGCTTAGGAATCTCTGAAGGAAATGAGTCACCTGCAAAGTAATCAGTCAAAGTCAACAAAGCAGGGAGAAGCTTACCTTTCTGGCAAGCTTCAAGTCCTCAATCAAGTCCTGCTCTCCCCGAGAAAGTTCGTAGATGGCCTGCAAGCGGAAGAAAAACGGAAGGCCAGATTATAACAAGCGCCGTCGCCTTTGGAAGAATGAACAAACTGCTACATTTCTTTTAAGTTGTTATTTATTAAGATTGTTAAGCTGCTTCTCTGTCACGAACTGAGAACCACAAATGGGGTTACTTCTGGGTTAGAAACAGAATAATGGAGTGGGAAGGGACCTTGGAGGTCTTCTAGTCCAACCCCCTTGCTCAGGCAGGAGACCCCCGAACAATTTCGGACCAATGGCTGTCCAGTCTCTTCTTGAAAGCCTCCAGTGGTGGAGCGCACACAACTTTTGGAGGAAAGTGGTTCCACTGATTGATTGTTCTGCCAATAAATTTCTTCTTATTTTTATATTCCTGTCCTTGATTCCATTCACCGACTCTCATTCTGCCTATTGGAGAATAAGTTGAACTCCCCACTCTTCTTTGGGGCAGTCCCGCCAATATTAGAAGTAGGCTTTTATGAGTAAGATGGGACTAGAACTATCTCCTGGTGATTCGCCCAAAGTCACCCAGTTGCTTTTCATGCCTAAGGCAGAACTAGAACTCACCGTCACCTGATGATTAGCCCAAGTCACCCAGTTGGCTTTCATACCCAAGTCAGAACTAGAACTCATTATCTCCTGGCGATTCGCCCAAAGTCACCCAGTTGCTTTTCATGCCTAAGGCAGAACTAGAACTCACCGTCACCTGATGATTAGCCCAAGTCACCCAGTTGCTTCCATGCCCTAGGCAGGACGAGAACTCACCATCTCCTGCTGATTGGTCCAAAGTCACCCAGTTGCTTTTCATGCCTAAGGCAGAACTAGAACTCACCGTCGCCTGGTTTCTAACCTGATTCCTTCACACTAGACCAAACTGGCTCTCTGAATTACTTAGCAGCACGAAATTACCATCCTCTGCAGATGAGAACATCTCAGTCAAGACATATGATGCCATGCCTTGGGGGCGGTGGTGGAAGGATATGCAGAAATACTAACCCTTATTGACCAGAGCTTCACTCCTGAAGCCACCTTCTTGCCTTCCAATAAAAATGCTTCTTGTTCGTTTTTAGGACAGCATCCTAAAAGTGTCGTCCGTGAACCCAGGGGTACCTGTGGCTCAGAGCCCAGCCTCACCTCTTGGCGTTTGATTTCCTTGGTGCTCAGCGTCTCCTTCATTGTGACATCCAAAGTCTCGGACCAGAGGACACTGTTCCTTCTTTTGGGAGGGGTGGGAGCTGTTAACCGGCCACAGGGCTTCTGACCATTCGCTGGGGATTTGGTGTCGCCGCGAAGGGAGAATGACTGGAGGGAAGAAATGAGGGGTAGGAGGGAAAAAAACAGCCCGTTAGCATTGATGGGCATGAGAAATTCCATTTATTGTCAACCTTTTGCATTCTGTGCTACCTGCAGAGGCGGTTCGGTTCCTGTCTCAACAATCCCCACCTGGGCAGGTAAGGATAGATGGGACAGGACAAGGGGAAACATCAGCCTTGCCCCATTTTTAGACTGCTTTGAAAACACCGGCACAGTTTGTCAAACCAAACATTATCCATCTAGGTGTAATCAAATGGATCCTGGTTGTATGTGTATGTGTACACAACAGTGTATGTGTGGGACTCACTACGGGTCAATTTTAGAGAAAGTTAAGATGGACACCCCCTCCCAAAAAGGTACATAAAGGTAGTCCTCAACTTCAGCTCCCAATTGAGCCCAACATTTATGCTGCTAAGTGAGAAATGTGTTAAGTGAATTTTGCCCAGTTTTATGCCTTTTCTTAACACATTTGTTAAGTGAATCTTCTGCAGTTGTTAAATGAGTGAACCCGCTCGCTAAGAGAATCTGACTTCCCCGTGGATTTTTTATTATTATTAAATTTTATTTAGTTTTCAAAATTTAAAAGCATAAAATAAAACTTTACACATTATTATATCGACATCAAGACATCTTTTACATTTTCTTATCATCTTTCTATGCACACATTTCTTTCATTATACAATTTCAACTTAATAAAAATAAATATAGCTATGAATAAAGATATAAGTATTTATATAGTTTCTAATTCTTTACCTAATTGTCATTTTGATTTCTTTTTATTCTTAAACCATTCATACCAGGCATCCCAGACATTACATCGACTCTTCTTTGTCTCTTAATTTCATTGTTAATCTGTCCATCTCTGCACAGTCTAATTTTTTTTTATAACAACAATCTCTGATAGTACATTTTGTGGCATCTTCTTCCTGCTAGACTAGCAGAAATGTTCAATCTAAGCCCAAGCTGTTGGAAGTGTAAAAAGGAAAAAGGTACATATTTTCATATGTAGTGGACCTGCCCAGGAATCAAAAAATATTGGAATATAATTCAATTATGGCTAGAAGAAATAACAAAACAGAAGACTGAACCTAAACCAGGATTTCCCAGTGGATTTTGCCTGTCGGAAGGTTGCAAAAGGGGATCATGTGACCACCAGGGATCATAAATGTCATTTATGAGCTGTCATAAATGTGAGCCGGTTGTGTGAACTTTGATCACGTTGAGTATTAAGGTGCTGCCACAGTTGGGTGAAAATTGGTCCTAAGTCGCTTTTTTCAGCACCGTTGTTAAGTTTGAATGGTCGCTAAATGAGTGTTGTAAGTTGAAGGCCACCTGTATCAGCAATAACGTCCTAGCAAAGCTTGGTAGTGATTGCCTCTAAGGCAGGGCTCTCCAAAATGGGCCACATTTAAGACTTGTGGACTTCAACTCCCAGAATTCTCCAGCCAGGAACTCTGGGAGCTGAAGTCCACACACCTGAAAGTGGCCAAGTTTAGAGACCACTATTCTATAGAAAGCAGGTTGGACACCTTACACAAAATCAGGAGAAACTTTTTGACAGTGAGAACCATCAACCAATGGAACAGAAGTTGCCTTCGGAAGTTGTGGGAGCTTCATCCCTGGAGGCTTTTAAGAAGAAACTGGACTCCCATCTGTCAGAAACGGTGCAGAGCCTCCTGCCTGGGCAGGGGGTTGGACTAGATGACTTACAAGGTCCCTTCCCACTCTGCTTATCAGCTATCTGTTCAAGGTTCTGCTGAAGATACATCCCTGTGGTGGACAGCCAAGTTGCAATCCCTGCGACAATATGTCACAGGTGGCTTTCCAGCCTCCACGCAGGTGGCAACCAAATGCGCCCACATTTCTTCCTCCGTGCCTGGCCCAACGTGAGTTTGGCCAGGCCTTTTGACGCATTTAGGCCAGTGGTGGTTATTTTACCGGTTCGGCCCAGTTTGACTGAACTGGTAGCTCTGACGATCAGCTGCTGGGCCTTCCCACCGACCCTAGCTCTATTCTGATCTTTATTTCCTGGGTTTGAAGCTCAGCCGCTTCGCAAAGCGAATTGCCGCCCTTCAGCTGTGGAAGACACAGAGAGAGTGCAGGATTGCAGGAGAAGATCAGTAGCAAACCCTCTGCGCGCGCACAAAGCCCACAGAACCGGTGGTAACGGAATTGGAAACCCACCACTGGGTGAAGCCTACAAAAGGACGCAGCCGGAGGGGAACTGTCGTTCCGTGACTCTCATCTACTCCTTGCAAATACTGTTTTTTTTCCCCCTCCAGGTCTGCAAGGAACAGTGGCCCAAAGAATTCGAAACCACTGGTGTTTATAGGAAGGCGGAAATCCCCGTTTGCTTCTCCAATGCTCCTAAAACCTAATCTTCCAAAACAGACTGATGATATTCCGGAACATTTTTTCCCCCAAAACCTGGCTGCTCTACCAGGTTTTGGGGAGGGGCAGCCTGCGATGCTCTGGGCAGTTGTTTGTGGTGCATTTTGTTCCAACACATTGAGGGGTTTGTTTTTTTTTTTAATTGGCATTGTTCTTCTATTTTAAGTGCGAGCTGCTAAAGTCGGGCGGGCGGCTTCGAAGCCAATAAACAAACCCACATCCTCAACTTGGCTTCGGTTCCTCCTCCCCACTTAAAAAAGATGCATGAAGCTTCCGTTAAAGGGAAACGTCCCGGCATGGGAGATGGGCACCCAAAGTCCTGTCTGGATCCAGAAGATCCTTCAACCACCCCTTCTTCTCCCCGTCCCTGGGCCCACCTACCTGTATGGTCTGCCCGAAGCGACGCACTGCACCATTTCGTACAGGCGAAATCAGGTTTGCCAAGGAAGTGACACGGGCCAGAGATCGGACACGTTTATTACTAGGCTCCTGCAAAGACATAAAATGAAAGAACAAGTTGTACCACTGGTTTACTCAGGACTTAAGAAGCACTGGACGGACAGAGTGCTGGGGTCGGGGGGGGGGGGGTGCAACATCAAACATAGTTGGCTGTTTATTCAAGGCACCCTGCCCCAAAGCACAGGGGGCCCTTTAAAAGAAATTTATATATTCCTTCCTTCCTCTTTCTTTTTCTTTCCTCTCTCCCTCCCCCCCTTCTCCTTCTCCCTCTCCGTCTCTCCTGGCTTCCTTCCTTCCTTCTCGCCTGCCTGCCTCCCTTCCCCTTCCTTCCTTCTTTCTCTCCCTTTCTTCTTCCTTCTCTCCTCCTCTCGCCCTGCTTCCCTGTCTCCTTCCATCCCTCCCTCCCTTCTCCATCTCCCCTTTCCTTACCCCTCCCCTCCTTCTTTCTCTCTCTCCTCCTCCTGTCCCTCCCTCCCTCCTTTCCTTCCTTCCTGTATATAAACACATACACAAGAGACCATTAATCAGTGGAAAGACTTATCTCCCTTAATTATGGGTGGTGCATCACTGAAGGTTTTAAAAAAGAGACTGGACAACCATCTGTCCAGAATGGTATGAGGTCTTCTGATTGGGCAAGGGGTTGGACTAGAAGATCTCCAAGGTCCCTTCCAACTCTGTTATTCTGTTATACACCCAGCCACCCATTCATGTATCCATGCTTCTATCGCTATCCGTCCACACCTCTCTCTTTCTCGCCCTCTGTGACACATACACACTCTATCTGTGTTTCTATCTCTATCCATTCATCTCTCTCTCTCCCTCTTTCTCATTTTAAACCAGCCATCCCCCCCTCTCTCTCTCTGCATATTTTTAAGCAATGGCCTTAGAAGCAAGCAACAAGCAAAGCTTCTTGGTCTGTTAACCAAAATAACAACGTCCACAAGAGTGAGGAAGAAGTGGGAGGGTTTTAGGCTACAGGTTTCCAACTTCTTCCTTAAGCTTCGTGAGGCGTCTAAGTTTTCAAACTTCCCTGCCTTGAGGCAAATATTGGAGAATTGATAACATCCAGACACTGCAATACTTCTAGGTATGTGGCTAACAAAACAGGTTGCAGGAAATCGTCAAAGACCATTAACTTGGAAGGAGATGGGAGAAACAGCAGAAAGTACAGTTTCCCCCCCTGCAGGGAAATAATGCCCTGCGTAAAAAGCAAAGGAATATGGGTAATCCTCGACTTACAACTGAAGTCATACAACGGCACTGAAAAAAGTGACTTATGACCTCGTCTCACACACGTGATCCTTGCAGACTTCCCCTGCAAGTCACATAATCAAGCTTCGGACGCTGGCATGTACTTATGACGGTTCACAACGCAGCGATTCACTTCGCAACGGTGGTGAGAAAGGTGGCAAAACAGGGGCAAAACTTGACTCACCCCGCCGTCTCGCTTCGCAACCAACGTTTAGGGCTCGACTCTCGACGTTAAATCGAGGACTAACTTCGGGTTTCCAAAGGCAAAAGATGGAAGCACGGAAGGCAAGTGGCACAAGAGAAAGCCAAAACTGAGAAAAACGCACAAGAATTCAACAGCCAAGCAAAAGAAAGAAATTTAAACCACCAATTTATATCGTATTGGAGGAGGAAGCTCTCTTTTTTTTTGGAGGGGGGGGGGAAGAAGGGAAAATAAGAGGCATGGGCCCCAAATACCTTAGAAGCTCTGGACAGGTGGAAATCATNGGGGGGGGGGGAAGAAGGAAAATAAGAGGCATGGGCCCCAAATACCTTAGAAGCTCTGGACAGGTGGAAATCATGGTCCAGCTAGAACCAGGAGCTGTCAGTCACAGCTCCACACCAGCCTTCTGCAACCGGTAGGAGTCTGGAGAGTTGCAGTTGAGAAAGTATTGGATCTCAGGGAAAGTGTTTTCTTTCTCGGTGCCCTTGAGAATCTAATCTTTTTGATCTGGTTCTCCTTTTGATTAGATTTCCTGGTCCCAGCCTCCAACTCCCTTCCCCATTTCGATTACAAAACCTTGCTAATCTGCGGGTAACCTTGGAGTTTCTGCTTGCACAGAGGGGGCAAGAACACGAGAGCGCCCGGTTCCTGCCTCCCAAGATTGCTTCGAGAACAACAGCCCTGAGAGGCAGGCCCGGGCTAAAGGCAGCGCTCCTGGCCCAAACAAACCTGGTTGGGGATATAGGCCTGACCTTGCTGGGTTCTCCTTCTGTCCAGCTAGTCCTCGACGTAGAACCACAATTTACCTCCTGATACTTACCGAGAACTTTGTGAAGTGAGTTTCGCCCCATTTTTACGACTTTCCTTGCCACGGTCGTTAAGAGAATCACCGCAGCTGTTAAGGGAAGCTGGCTTCCCCCATTGACTTTCCTTGTCGGAAGGTCGCAGAAGGGGACCCCGAGATTGCCGGAGACTACGGCTGTCGTAAATGTGAGTCGGTTGCTGACTGTCTCAATTGTGACCATGAGGTTGCGGCCACGGTCATAAGTGTGAAGAGAAAAAAAAAAAAAGGTCACCAACTCACTTTTTTCTGTGTCGTGCTGACTTTGAATGGTCGCTAAATGAACGGTTGTACATCGAGACTCCCCGTAATCCTTCCCTGCATGGATATCTCAGCTGCGGTAAGGAATATTGTGTACTTCTGTGTTGCTCCCAGTGGGCGTGGGTTGTGTTACTTTTATTTTCAGTGGGGAGGGGGGAGGGAAAACTGCACACTAACTTTGTTTGACTTCATCACAAGACGGGTGGCGTCAGATAAGAGGGAGCTCAAAAACAAGCCAAAGCTTTCTTCAGTAGGTTTTTTTTCCCCTGGGTTAAAAGCATCGTGCCAATGCGGTTTGCAAACCATAGTTTACGACAGAGGATGTGGCAGGAAGGTGGCCAATGACAGGTTCTTCAATGGGGGGGGGGGGAANGGGAACAAAATCTGGGTGGAGCAGACTGGGTGAAACACCACAGGGTGTGTGTGTGTGTGTGTGCGTGTGCTGTTGTTGTCTGATTTTTCTTCATGGCTTATGCACAACTTGTTGACTTCTAGAAATCTCCCAAATTTCTCTCCTCCAAAGCCCAGAAGAAGGGATTAGATGTCAGCATCCACACTTCATGGTGGAGCATGGGCTTTCTGCCTCCCTTCCCTATTCCCTCCCTCCTCCTTTCCTCCTCTCCCCTTCCTTCCATCCATCCCATGTTCCCGTCTCCCTCTATCTTTGCTTCCTTCTCTCCTCACCCTCCCTCTCTTCCTTCTATCCTCCCCTTTCTTCCTCCTTGCTTCCTTCTCTCCCTTCTTCTCTATTCTTCCTTCCTCCTCTCTTCCTTCCTTCTTCCTTTCCTTCTCTCTCTCCTCCCCTTCCTTGTCACTCCCTTTCCTTCCTTCTCTCCCTCTTCTTCCTTCTCTCTCTCTCTCTCTTTTCCTTTCTCCTGTCTCTTCCTTCTCTCTCTCCTTCCTTTCGTTTTCTCTCCCTCTTTCCTTTCTTCCTCCTCCTCTTCCTTCCTTCCCTTCTCCTTCCTTCCCTATTCTTCCTTCCTCCTTCTTTTCCTTCTCTCTTCTCCTCCCCTTCCTTCCTCGTCCTTCCCTTTCCTTCTCTCTCTTTTTTCCTTCCTCCTGTCTCTTCCTTCTGTTTCTCCTTCCTTTCCTTCTCTTTCCTTCCTCCCTCCCTCTAAGGGGGTCCTTTTTCTTTCTTTTTTTGTGATCCCAGTCTGGAGAAGCCCAACAACCAGTTGGGGACAATGGAAGCGGGAGGGATAAATTGGTGGTCCAATTTAACGACCAACCGAGAATCTTCGGAAGTTTTTTTTTTTTTTTCAGCTATCTGTTTCAGGTTCTGCCTGAAGACATCCCTGTGTGGTGGACAGCCAAGTTTGCAATCCTGCGACAATAATGTCACAGGTGGCTATTCCAGCCTCCACGCCAGGTGGCAACCAAATGCGCCCACATTTCTTCCTCCGTGACCTGGCCCAAACGTGAGTTTGGCCATGCCTTTGACGCATTTGGGCAGTGGCGGTTATGTTTACCGGATCGGCCCAGTTTGACTGGAACTGGTAGCTCTGACGATCAGCTGGCGCGCTCTTCCCACCGACCCTAGCGTCTATTCTGATCTTTATTTCCTGGGTTTGAAAGCTCAGCCCTTCGCAAAGCGACATTGCCGCCCTTCAGCTGTGGAAGACACAGAGAGATGCAGGATTGCAGAGAAGATCAGTAGCAAGACCTCTGCGCGCGCACAAAAGCCACAGAACCGGTGGTAAACGGAATTGGAAACCCACCACTGGGTGAAGGCCTACAAAAAAGACGCAGCCGAGGGGAACTGTCGTCGTGACTCTCATCTACTCCTTGCAAAATACTGTTTTTTTTCCCCCTCCAGGTCTGCAAGGAACAGTGGCCCAAAGAATTTCGAAACCACTGGTGTTTATAGGAAGGCGGAAATCCCCGTTTGCTTCTCCAATGCTCCTAAAACCTAATCTTCCAAAACAGACTGATGATATTCCCGGAACATTTTTCCCCCAAAACCTGGCTGCTCTACCAGTTTTGGGAGGGCAGCCTGCGATGCTCTGGGCAGTTGTTTGTGGTGCATTTTGTTCCAACACATTGAGGGGTTTGTTTTTTTTTGTTAATTTGCATTGTTCTTCTATTTTAAGTGCGAGCTGCTAAAGTCGGGCGGGCGGCTTCGAAGCCAATAAACAAACCACATCCTCAACTTGGCTTCGCGTTTCCTCCTCCCCACTTAAAAAAGATGCATGAAGCTTCCGTTAAGGGAAACGTTCCCGGCATGGAGATGGGCACCCAAAGTCCTGTCTGGATCCAGAAGATCTTCAACCACCCTTCTTCTACCCGTCCCTGGGCCCACTACCGTAGTATGGTCTGCCCGAAGCGACGCACTGCACCATTTCGTACAGGCGAAATTCAAGTTTGCCAAGGAAGTGACACGGGCCAGATATCGGACACGTTTATTCATAGGCTCCTGCAAAGATCATTAAAATGAAAAACAGTTGTACCACTGGTTTACTCAGGAGCTTAAAAAGCACTGGACGGACAGAGTGCTTGGGTCGGGGGGGGGGAGGTGCAACATCAAACATAAGTTGTGCTGTTTATTCAAGGCAACCCTGCGCCCAAAAGCACAGGGCCCTTTAAAAAGAAATTATATATATTCCTTCCTTCTCTTTCTTTCTTTGTTTCCTCTCTCCCTCCCCCCTTCTCCTTCTCCCTCTCCGTCTCTCCTGGCTTCCTTCTCTCTTCTCGCCTGCCTCGCTCCCTTCCTCCTTCCTTCCTTCTTTCTCTCCCTTTCTTCTTCCTTCTCTCCCTCCTCTCGCCCTGCTTCGCCTTGTCTCCTTCCATCCCTCCCCTCCCTTCTCCATCTCCCCTTTCCTTACCCTCCCCTCCTTCTTTCTCTCTCTTCCTCCTCCTGTCCCTCCTCCCTCTTCCTTCCTTCCTGTATATAAACACATACACAAGAGGACCATTAATCAGTGGAAAGACTTATCTCCCTTAATTATGGGTGTGTGCATCACTGAAGGTTTAAAAAAGAGACTGGACAACCATCTGTCAGAATGGTATGAGGTCTTCTGATTGGGCAAGGGTTGACTAGAAGACCTCCAAGGGTCCCTTCCAACTCTGTTATTCTGTTATACACCCAGCCACCCATTCTGTATCCATGCTTCTATCGCTATCCGTCCACACCTCTCTCTTCTCGCCCTCTGTGACACATACACCACTCTATCTGTGTTCTATCTCTATCCATCATCTTCTCTCTCTCCCTCTTTCTCATTTTAAACCAGCCAATCCCCCCCTCTCTCTCTCTGCATATTTTTAAGCAATGGCCTTGAAGCAATGCAACAAGCAAAGCTTCTTGGTCTGTTAACCAAAATAACAACGTCCACAAGAGTGAGGAAGAAGTGGGAGGGTTTTAGGCTACAGGTTTCCAACTTCTTCCTTAAGCTTCGTGAGGGCGTCTAAGTTTTCAAACTTCCTGCCTTGAGGCAAATATTGGAGAATTGATAACATCCAGACACTGCAATACTTCTAGGTATGTGGCTAACAAACAGGTTGCAGGAAATCGCCAAAGACCATTAACTTGGAAGGAGAATGGGAGAAACAGCAGGAAAAGTACAGTTTCCCCCCCTCAGGAAATAATTGCCCTGCGTAACAAAGCAAAGGAATATGCGTAATCTCGGACTTACAACTGAAATTCATACAACGGGCACTGAAAAAAGTGACTTATGAACCTCGTCTCACACACGTGATCCTTGCAGACTTCCCCTGCAAGTCACATAATCAAGCTTCGAGGACGCTGGCATGTACTTATGACGGTTCACAACGCATCGATTCCACTTCGCAACGGTGGTGAGAAAGGTGGCAAAAACAGGGGGCAAAACTTGACTTCACCCGCCGTCTCGCTTCGCAACCAACGTTTAGGCTCGACTCCTCGACGTAAATCGAGACTAACTTCGGGTTTCCAAAGGCAAAAGATGGAAGCACGGAAGGCAATGGCACAAGAAGAAAGCCAAAACTGAGAAAAACGCACAAGAATTCAACAGCAAAGCAAAGAAAGAAATTTAAACCACCAATTATATCTATTGGAGGAGGAAGCTCTCTTTTTTTTGGGGGGGGGAAGAAGGAAAATAAGAGGCCATGGCCCCAAAATACCTTAGAAGCTCTGGACAGGTGGAAATCATGGTCCAGCTAGAACCAGGAGCTGTCAGTCACAGTCCACACCAGCCTTCTGCAACGTAGGAGTCTGGAGAGTTGCAGTTGAGAAAGTATTGGATCTCAGGAAAAGTGTTTTCTTTCTCGGTGCCCTTGAGAATCTAATCTTTTTGATCTGGTTCTCCTTTTGATTAGATTTCCTGTCCCAGCCTCAGACTCCCTTCCCCATTTCGATTACAAAACCTTGCTAATCTGCGGGTAACCTTGAGTTTCTGCTTGCACAGAGGGGGCAAGAACACGAGAGCGCCCGTTTCCTGCCTCCCAAGATTGTTCGAGAACAACAGCCCTGAGAGGCAGGCCCGGGCTAAAGGCAGCGCTCCTGGCCCAAAACAAACCGGTTGGGGATATAGGCCTGACCTTGCTGGGTTCTCCTTCTGACAAGCTAGTCCTCGACGTAGAACCACAATTTACCTCTCTGATATTACCCGAAACTTTGTGAAGTGAGTTTCGCCCCATTTTTACGACTTTCCTTGCCACGGTCGTTAAGAGATCACCGCAGCTGTTAAGGGAAGCATGGCTTCCCCCCATTGACTTTCCTTGTCGGGAAGGCGCAGAAGGGGACCCCGAGTTGCCGGAGACGACGGCTGTCTTAAATGTGAGTCGGTTGCTTACTGTCTCAATTTGACCATGAGGTTCGGCCACGTCATACAGTGTGAAGAGAAAAAAAAAAAAAAGGTCACCAACTCACTTTTTTCTGTGTCGGCTGAGCTTGACATGGTCGCTAAATGAACGGTGTACATCGAGACTCCCCGTAATCCTTCCCTGCTATGGATATCTCACTGCGGTAAGGAATATTGTGTACTTCTGGTTGCTCCCAGTGGGCGTGGGTGTGTTACTTTATTTTTCAGTGGGAGAGGGGGGAGGGAAAACTGCACACTAACTTTGTTTGACTTCATCACAAAACGGGTGGTCAGATAAGAGGGAGCTTCAAAAACAACAAGAGCTTTCTTCAGTCGGTTTTGTTTTTCCCCTGGGCTTAAAAGCATCGTGCCAATGCGGTTTCAAAACCATAGTTTACGACAGAGATGTGGCAGGAAGGTGGCAATGACAGGTTCTTCAATGGGGGAGGGGAACAAAATCTGGGTGGAGCAGACTGGGTGAAAACACCACAGGTGTGTGAGTTGTGTGTGTGCGTGTGCTGTTGTTGTCTTATTTTCTTCTATGGCTTATGCACAAACTTTTGACTTCTAGAAATCTCCCAATTTCTCTCCTCCAAAGCCCAGAAGGATAGATGTCAGCATCCACACTTTCATGGTGAGCATGGGCTTTCTGCCTCCCTCCCTATTCCCCCCTCCTCCTTCCTCCTCTCCCCTTCCTGTCCATCCATCCCATGTTCCCGTCTCCTCTATCTTTGCTTCCTTCTCTCCTCACCCTCCCTCTCTTCCTTCTATCCTTCCCCTTTCTTCCTCCTGCTTCCCTTCTCTCCCTTCACTTTCTCTCTTCTTCCTTCCTCTCTCTCCTTCCCTTCTTCCTTCCTTCTCTCTCTCCTCCCCTTCCTTGTCTCTCCCTTTCCTTTCTTCTCCCTCTTTTCCTCTCTCTCTCTCTCTCTTTTCCTTTCCTCCTTCTCTCTCCTTCTCTCTCTCTTCCTTTCGTTTCTCTCCTCTTCCTTTCTTCCTCCTTTTCTCTTCCCTTCTCCTCCTTCTCTTTTCCTTCTCCTTCTTTTCCTTCTCTCTTTCCTCCCTTCCTTCCTCGTCCTTCCCTTCCTTCCTTCTCTCTCTTTTTCCTTCCTCCGTTCTCTTCCTTCTCATTTCTCCTCCTTTCCTTCTCTTTCCTTCCTCCCTCCCTCTAAGGTCCTTTTTCTTTCTTTTTTTGTGATCCCAGTCTGGAAGAAGCCCAACAACCAGTTGGGGACAATGGAAGGGAGGGATAAATGTTGGTCCAATTTAACGGACCAACCGAGAATCTTCAGAAGTTTTTTTGGGGGGTGGTGGGTGTGTGGTAGCTGAGTGTGCAAACGGAAGGTTTTTTTCACGCTTTCTTAATTCCTTGCAGGAAAAGGAAGTGGACCAAGGAGGAAAGTCCAGCTGAAAAGGCTGAGCAATGCAGGAACTCAGAAATTAAGTGAACAAAGAACAGAGCTCTTGTTGGGCGGGGGGGGAGATGCCAAAGAATATTAAGGAATGAGGTCATGCATATCCACTTATCTGGGAGGGGGAGAGCAGA
>BHFT01034605.1:1106-48976 GCA_004320025.1 Laticauda laticaudata | reverse complement strand
GGGGCAGAGAGAGCAGGGACCAGGGATCGATTCCTGTTCCTGGAAGATCAGAGAAACCAGTCACTCACACCAAAGTAAAGTAACGTGGCTACAGAGGGAGGGAAAATGGGTTTATAATTCTATAAGAATTCAGAACAGGGGCGTCCAAACTTTGGCAACTTTTAAGACTTGTGGACTTTAACTCCCAGAACTCCCCAGCCAAGCAGGATAAGGGTATAATATTATAAAATTCTTCAACCAGGGGCGCCCAGCCGTGGCAAGCCCAGATTTAGAATTTGTAAGTTTATTCTGTATTTTAAAAGGGTAGGAAAAAATGCCCTTTCTGTGGATAGAGGGGCAATGGGGGACAAAGGTTGGGGGCCTTATATTAAAGCCCCACATCCCTAAAATTCAGTGTTTTCTTTTTAACCTGTTTCTATAGGTTGCTGTTGGCAACCTATCTCACAAACTAGTCCTATCAGCCCAAGAAAGATACAGACTTATGACCGTAATTGGGCCCACGGTTAGAGTCGTAAGTCGTGCTGGTCGGTATATGGATCGAGGCTGATTTTGCAATCCTTTTGCTAGTGGTCATTAAGTGAACCACTGTGGTCGCTAAGCAAAAGCAGCAGTCGTTGAGCGAATCCATTGCCCACAATGGGTACCATTTGGCAGGAAGCTGGAAATCAATGTGTGTTTCTGGCCACAAAGTGTCACAAATCACGGCCGTGTGACCACGAGATACCTGAAACAGGTGTGAGAGGCAGTTGCCAAGTGCCCCAAATGTAATGTAGCATGTGGGGGGGGGGAGGGAGAGAGAGAGGGAAAGAGAGAGGGAGGGGGGAGAGAGAGGGAGGGGAAGAAAGGGGGAAGGGGGGGAGAGAGAGAAACACACTTCAGAACCGGGTTGTAAGCAGCCCATGGAAAATCCATATTAACGGTTGCTAAATGATGGTCCTAACTCAAGGATGACCAGTGTAAGTTCTGCAAAGAAATAATATTCTTGTTTAATGGTAGAAATGGATGGAAGAGAAGAGGACACCTAAGAGCTGGAATTTTTCAGAAACAGGGAAATTCACATCGTCCTCGACTTATAACAATTCATTTAGTGACCATTCAAAGCTACAGCAGCACTGAAAAAAACCAACTTAGGACCGGTTTTCACACTTAATGACCGCTGCAGCCTCCCGTTGGTCACATGATTAAAATTCAAACACTGGGCTACTGGCTCGTACTTATGACAGGTCGCAACATCCTGGGGTCTTGCGACCTTCTGACGAGCCAGATTCACTTAACGAAACCGTGTTGCTAACTTTTAACAAGGGCTACGATTCACTTAACCACCAGGGCAGGAAAAGTCGTAAAACAGGGCAAAACCCACTTAACAAATTGTCTCACTTAGCAAAAAGAAAAAAAAAACAACAACAGAAATTCTTGGGCTCAATTAGGGTCGTAAGCCGAGGATTTATGCACATATGCTATTATAGCAGTTCAACAAGCTGGGATTTCATTTCTGTAGATATGAACCTGGTTCCATGTGTGTTTAATGCCGTCAGGAGCTGTTTGATGTGGCTTTATTGCCAATTTTCTCCTTGCAATCCAAAGCCAATCAAGAAAACTATACCCAGCTGCCCAACACACCCGGTGTCAAACCGCACAATGCCAACACCACAATGGAATATTGCAACTTTTTTGTTTTTTAAACTTTGGAGGGATTTATTCAACATTTCCCACTAGCAAAAAAGAAAAAAAGAACGGCAAACTTTAGGATTTTCGACAGCCACGAGCCCAATCATTTACACTTAAACCAGTTTTTCAAGTTACGTTTCAGGGGAAACAAGGAGTGGGAAAGAGAAAGATCTCTGTGTTTTTGCCAGTTTTACAGGAAACCAAACTTTCACTTTCCAATGAAGAAAGAAAAAAAAAAAGAACAATGGGGAAGCGGGGAAACCACATGGGAGGTTGAAAAATATGTTTTTTTCCAGAATTTCTGCACTACGGAGAACACGCGCGTTTGAAAGAAGCTGAAGCTAACACATCATGCGCATAAACACACACCCGAAGGTGGACAACACCTGACCGTCCGCCTTTTGAAAAGGATGATGTAAACAACAAACACGCCAACAAGCCAGAGGCACAATCCGACACTCAACAACATACTTGGGAGCCAAACCTCAATTCCACTATGATTAGGCGACGGCTGGCATAGGCTGTGCATTTTGCACAGATGCCAAGGTGTTTACTTGGCTTTAGATGAAAGGTGTGCTTCGCCATGGGTGGTGTGTGTGTGTGTGTGTGTGCGTGCGTCATTTGTGTTCTCTGAACTTGCTTTGTTTTCTCACTTGCTTTGTTTTCTTGAAGACGTTTCATGGCCCAGCTAGGTCATGTCATCAGTGCTAGAAAGGAGTGGGGTTTGCTCTCTGTTTATATACAAGCCCCTTCTAGCACTGATGATGTTACCAGTTGGATCATGAAATGTCTTCAAGAAAACCATCAAACTCAGAGAGCAGCGAGGACTCCTCAGTCCTCCTCCTCTCCAGAAACCCTACGACCTTCTAGCACTGATGATGTTCCCTAGTTGGGTCATGAAACATCTGCAAGAAAGCCACCAAGCTCAGAGACCACCAAGGACCCCTCAAGTCTCCTCCTCTGAACAAACCCTATTACCTTCTAGCACTGATGATGCTACCTAATTGGGTCATGAAATGTCTTCAAGAAAACCACCAAACTTGGAGAGCACCAAGGACCCCACAGTTCTCTTCTCAACAAACCCTACGACCTTCTAGCACTGATGTTACCTAACTGGGTCATGAAACATCTGTAAGAAAACCACCAAGCTCAGAGACCACCAAGGACCCCCTCAGTCCTCTTCCTCTCAACAAATTCCCTGCCTTCTAGCACTGATGTTACCTAGTTGGGTCATGAAACGTCTTCAAGAAATCACCAAGCTCAGAGAGCACCAAGGACCCCACAGTCCTTCTTGTCCTCCTCCTCTCAACAAAACCCCACTCCCTCTCCCTCTTAGCACTGGTGATGTTACATAGTTGGGACATGAAACACCTGCAAGAAACCCATCAAGCTCAAGAGAGCACCAAGGACCCTGAGCTACAAATATTCCCTTTTACCGCTTAACCTGTTTAACTTGAGGATCGACTCTCCCAGACACCCAGAAAGACAAACAGAACAAACAAAAGGCAGAACTTACACAGAGAGAAATCCTGAGGTTTGTTTTCTCCTCGCCAGCTTCAAAAATAACACTGAGAGGGAAGCCCGGAGGAGTTCCAGCTTTCTAAAGAAGAACTTAAATCATAGGGAAACTAAAACAGACTCCGGACAGGATGTCTGTCACAAGCTGTCATTTGAGGGAGATTTTTTTTGGGGACTCTGGAGTCCTTGTGACTGAGTTCAGCTAGTACCTCCGGGCGATGCATTTTGTGGGAATCAAATGATTACATCACATGTTGTATCAACCGGGCACGTGTGTACACCCACAACTTCCGAAAAAAAGTTTTTAACGGGGGGGGGGGGGGGGGGNGGGTGACATCATGAAGAGGAGGAAACAATATATGTATTACCACTTTTTGTGCATCTCTATTTTTGTAAAAAAAAAAAAAAGTATTTGTAGTTTCATTTAAAAAAAACAATATTGTAAGCCACCCTGTAAGAAGGGCAGCCGATAAATTTATTAAAATATGAATGAATAAACAAATAAATAAAAATGAGGCAGCTTTTTGGAACAGGATGCTGTGAAAGAAATAGCTTGCATTCATCCAGAATAAATAAGCCAACTTACAAAGAAATCAAGCCATCAATACTTGAATGTAAGTTCATTTGCGGAGAAATCTTACAAGACTTACAACACATGAATTCTTGAATTTAAGTTCATTGGCAGAGAATTGGTTCATTGGCAGAGGAAGTCCAAGAAACAAAAGTTTTTTCCCCCTTCTATTTTAATTGTATGAATGATACAGGATGATCAGAACATACCCACAACTCAAAAAAAAAAGTTTTAGAGGGGTGACATCATAAAAGGGAAAGCAAAAATAAGATTTATATTTTTGTAATATTTTGTTATTTTATCTTCTTAAATATTGTAAGGCACTAAGAGTTGCTCTATGGCAAAACATTTAATAAATTAAATAATTTTATCTTTGGAGAAGGGATTGCTCTCATTCACCTGTATAAATAAGTCAACTTACAAGTCAACCCAGCATTGTTTGAATTCAAGTAAGCAGCACATGAATTGCAACGGATTGGTTCCTTTGCAAAGGGAAGAAGCCAAGAAACAAAAGTTCTCCCCCCCACCTCCCAATTTTAATTGCAGGGATGATACACGATGAGCAGAACAAGAGAAGGGGAATAAATCATAACCACCAGGCTGCTGACTAAGGCTCACTTGCGTCCAAGTTCCTTAAACAGGCAATATAAAAGCAATGTAAGAAAAATCCTCCTTTTCAGACACCCTACCTAGCATTTTTCCAAAGCAGCTGCAGCAACACACCTTTCTAAAAAAAAGCCAATTTTAACACTTTAAAACAGAGATCTCTAAACTTGGCAACTTTTAAGACTTCAATTCCCACCACTGGCTGGAGAATTCTGGGACTTGAAGTCCACAAGTCTAAAAAGTTGCCAAGTTTGGAGACCCCTGCTTTTAAAAAGAAAAAAAAAGGGGTGGGGGTGGGGTGGGGGTAAAAACCCAGGTGGAAGGGGTTTCTTTAAAAAAATTCTCCTTTTTAACGAAAAGAAAAAAAATGAGAGAGAGAGAGAGAGAGAGAGAGAGAGAGAGAGGGATCCACGTCGGGCAAAAGTCACACAACTGCCAGCCGCCCCAGAGAACAGAATACAAACTTTCGTGCCACTTTAAACGCCCAACTCATCGGCACGTTAGAAATGAAATTTCGAGGCATTCCAGCTCTCTCGCTCTCTCCCCCCCTGCACGAGCGCTGGAATGTAATAAAATCATAAAATAAAATTAAAAAAAAAATAGAACCCCCCCCCCTTTTTTTTTTTGCAACCAAGGCGGCCCCGTTTTTGCGTTTCCTTCCTCTCTCTCTCTCTCTCTCTCACTCTCTCCCCGCGCCCGAATCTTCCCACGCGTCCTGCGCAGCCCCGGGCAAGCTGAGTCAGCAGCGCCGGCTCTGACAAGGCGGCGGCGGCCGTCCGCACGCGCGGCAGCCGGGCTGGCTGGGACCAGCCCCGGGAAGGGGGCTTTGCTTGGGTGGGTGCACGTCGCTTTTACCTCCTGCTCGCGGAAGGTCTGGTTCTGCGCGTCGATCACCCGGATAGTCCGCTTAATGGGCAGCAGCCCGCCGGCGTCATCGTGCGCTACCATGTCCTATGGCTGCCTGGCGCTGCCCTCCCGCCTTAAATCCACCGGCTGGCAAAGAAGGGCTACTGGCCCGAGGCGATGCCCGGCGCTTCCCGGCGGCCGGAGCCCGGCTGACCAAACGGGAGCGGCATGACCGCCCCCCAAGAAAGTCCCTCGCCGACTGAGCCCCAGCGGTGCCGGGAGCCGGGACTTCAAGCGGCGGGGGGCGCGGCCACGAGGGGGCGCGGCTTCGAGCGCCCGGGCTGTCATTGGCTGAGCGCGCGAAAAGGGCCCCGCCCCGGGCTCAGGTTGCCAGCGCACCTTGGCTGGGGGGGGGGGGAAGTGGGAGTGGAGTGGCAAGCCGCGCTCGTGGCTGGAGTTGCAACCTGGCGCCCGCGGGGCGGCGAGAGGCGCGGAGGGGCGCTCTGGGCCCCGCAAGGGGCGGGGGAGAGCTTGCAAGCACGTGTATTGCAATTGTGGAGAACTGGCCCTTTGCAAGACGCGTGTTCAGAAGGGGCTTTGCGAAAGGTCTCCAAACTTGGCAACTTTTAAGACTTGTGGACCTGGGAGTTGAAGTCCACAAGTCTTAAAAGCTGCCAAGTTTGGAGACCTTGGCCTTCGAAGCTGACCAGCTCCTGCNGGACTTCAACTCCCAGAATTCTCCAGCCAGCAAAGCTGGCTGGAGAATTCTGGGAGTTGAAGTCCACAAGTCTTAAAAGCTGCCAAGTTTGGAGACCTTGGCCTTCGAAGCTGACCAGCTCCTGCACCTGTTGCCTAGTTTGGGGCATGGAAAAATCTTGCAAGCAAAGGACCAAACTCAAGAGAGCCCCAAGGAGCCCACAGTCCTCCTCCTTTCTCCTTCCCCACCCTCCCTCCTCTCCCCAAACCCCACTTCCTTCTGACAATGATTACATCGCCTTGTTGGGTCATGCAAGAAAACCAACAAGCTCAGAGAGCCCCAAGGACCCGCCAGTCCTCCTCCCACCACTGCCACCTCCTCCTCTTCTCCACACACCCCCCTCCCCTAGCACTGATGATGTTACCTAGTTGGGTCATGAAACATCTTCAACAAAACAAGCTCAGCCAACAGCAAGGACCCCACAGTGCTGCTCCTCCTCCCTCTCCGCACACCCTTTTAAGCACTGATGGTGTTACCTAATTGGGTAATTAAACCTCTGCAAGAAAACCACCAAATTCAGAGAGCACCATGGACCGCACAGTCCTTTTCCTCCTCCTCCTCTCCACAAGCTCCCCTCCCTTCCAGCACTGAGGATGTTACCTGGTTGGGTCATGAACTGTGTGCAAGAAAACCAGCAAGTAAAGAGAACACCAAGGACCCCACACTTCCTTCTCCTCCTTTGAAATCTGACTCCTTTCTAGCACTGATGATGTTCCCTAGTTGCGTCATGAAACATCTGGAAGAAAACCAGCAAGCTCAGAGAGCAGTAAGGACCCACAGCTTTCCTCCTCCTTCTCCTTCCTTCTAGCACTGATGTTGTCTAGTTGGGTCATGGAATGTCTACAAGGAAACCACCAAGCTCAGAGAGCATCAAGGACCTCACACTTCTTCCTTTCATTTCTCCTCCTTCCCCTTCATTCCTTCCCCTTCTCCTCCTCCCTCTTGCAAACCCTTCCATGGATGATGTTCCCTAGTTGAGTCATGAAACATCTGCAAGAAACAACCCTCCAAACTCAGAGAGAACCCAGGACTCCTCCTTTCAACCCTGGGCTACCAACATTCTCCTTTTTTGACCATCTGTTCCTAGATTGGAGGTGGGGAGAAATCCCTTCTCTGCAAGACCCCAGGGCAGTCGGTCTTACTGGGTTTTCTGGCACTACTCAAGAACACGTGTAACATCAGACCAAACCTGGATGCAGTACTCTAGGTGTGGTCTTACTAAGGCTTTATAGAGTAGTATTAATACCTCCCTTGATCTTGATTGTCTCCCTTTGTTAATGCAACATAGGATTGCATTGGTTTTTTTGGCTGCTGCTGCACACGGCTGGCTCCTATTTAGCTGGTTGTCCACGAAGGCTCCAAGATCCTCTCCCAGTTCCTGCTATTGAGCCTGGTTTCACCCAGTCTAGATGTGTACTTTGGGTTTTTCTTGCCTAAGTGTAGGACTTTCCTCTTCTCTAAGCTGGCTGAGGAATTCTGGGAGTTGGAGTCCACAAATCTTAAAAGTTGCCACGGTTGGAGATCCCTGTTCTGGAAAATATCAAATAAACCATCTTTTTCCAGATGTGCAACAGCTGGGGGAGCTGGGGTTTTGCTTTGTAGAAAGTACACCGGCTCTTCTTGAGACAAAACCAGCAAATATTCAATAATTGGAGCAGTTTTTTCCATTCCACTACAAGGTTCCAGATGTTGGGGGTCAATCTGATGTACAGTTTGGGCTAATGAACTGGAAATTACTTCTGAATGTGGAATGGGTGCTCTACAGGAGGGGAATGATTGAAATTCTATGGAATAACTTTTTTTTTTGACCTTTTAGGGATTTATCTGTTTTCCAGGGAAAATGTGACTCAGGCAGGTTGTGGTGGACAATTTATGCAACAGCATGTCACAAAAATCCAGACTACGAATATCGTTTGAACAAGTTATTGGGCGGGGGAAATATATAATTTATGCATATAGCTCTACAGGTACCTTAGTTCTCGACTTGAACCATTCACTGAGGTTGCAACGGCACTGCAAAAAGTGACTAATGACCATTTTTCACATTTAACAGCCGTTCCAGCATCCCCGTGGTCATGTGATCGAAATCCAGATGCTGGGCAACTGACTTGCATTTATGATGGTTGCAGGGCCCCTTTGGCGGCCTTTGGACAACCAAAGTCAACAGGGGGAAGCCAGATTCACTCAACGACTGTGTTACTAATTTAACAACTGCTGTCATTCGCTTAACCATGGCAAGAATAGGGCAAAATTTGCTTTACCGCTGTCTTGCTAAGAAAGAGAAATGTTGAGCTCCATTGCCGACCTAAGTCGAGGACTGTCTGTGCTTGAGCACCAGCTGGGTTCACAAACTGACACAACAAACAATTGACAGATTTATAGCCGAGGGTGTTGTGCAAATCCAGCTCTCCAAAGAGTTGATAAGGACTAAAGTTGGCCCTTATCCATAAATTAAAAGACTTCAACCGTCTGGCAAAGTTATGTTTGCACAATGTAATTTAATCCACTTCAATTTATGGATTCTTTCTTCCCCCCCCCAAGCACAGAGAGTGAACCTAAACTCTGATTAGGTTAGTTCAATTTAGTTAGTGCCATTTAAAGATAACCAAATGGAAGATTCAGATGAATAGAATAGAATAGAATAGAATAGAATAGAATAGAATAGAATAGAATTTTTTACTGGCCAAGTGTGATTGGACACACAAGGAATTTGTCTTGGTGTAAATACTCTCAGTATACATAAAGGAAAAGATAATTTTGCACCTTAAAAAAAAAGGATTGTTCAATTCTTCTTCAAGTATTTCTCTTGGTTTTGGTTTTTTTTTGGAATTTACTTCAGGTTTTGATCCTACCTCACACAGACTTGTCTATTTCTTGGAGAAAGGGAAAGGAAAAAAAAAGGGGGGAGGGTATTTTTAAAGTTTAGATAACTGCCAAGCAGTGCCCAAGGCCATTAAAACAATCCCCCAGTAAAGGAATATATAGCAGTATGCCTGTGTGTTTTCGGTGAGCCGGCCGGCTGTTCTTCCCTTGATCTGAAGAATTGACGTAAAAGGGTAAACATTTCGGCTCCCAAGGTTTTAAGTTTGCCAAAATCCGAGCTCGAGGACAATTATTTGTTCTGCTTAGGTTCCCTTTTGAAGTTCTTTGCTTTTAACATTCTTCCCTATTACAGTCATGTCAAGCCAAAGAGGAGGAAACATATGAAAAAAAGAAAAGGAAAAAAGAAACAGCATCCAAGAGAAAAGATGTTTTTTTTTAAAAAAAATGTATGATTATATTTTCTTTTTGATGTATATAAATTTTATTAATTTTCTATTGGTTACATTGATTAGTACTTAAGAAACATTGTGTTTTCTATGAAACACTAATAAATGGAAATTATAGAAAATTAATATGAAGCACTAAAAATGGAAATTACAGAAAATTAATATGAAGCACTAATAAATGACAATTATAGAAAATTAATATGAAGCACTAATAAATAGAAATCAATGGAAAATTAATATGAAGCACTAATAAAAGGAAATAGAAAATTAATATGAAGCACTAATAAATGGATATCATAGAAAATAAAATTTATTAAAGAAAAATACAATCAAAATTGTAAAAAAAAATCCTTTCTCAATTTTCAATAAAGGTCGTCCTCAACTTACAACCGCAACAGAGCGCCAAATTTCCATGATGAAAAGCGAGGCTGTGGGGAAGTGAGTTTGGCCCCGTTTGCGGCCTTGCTCACCCCAGCTGTTAAAGTGAATCACTGCAGTTCTTGAGTTAGGAAAATACTGTTGCCGTTGCCTGTCAGGCCGTGAAAAGGAGACCACATGTCATCATAAATGATTTTATCTCATAAATTCAGGCAGTCCTTGACTTACAACAGTTCACTTAGCGATGGTTCAAAATTATACTGGCACTGAAAAAGGTGACTTATGGCCGTTTTGCAGTTACGACCCTTATGGCATCCCCATGGTCACCTGTCTTACGTTCGAATGGATGGCAATTGACCCATATTTATGACGGTCGCAGAGTCCTAGGGTCATGCAGTTCCCTTTTGCGACCTCCTGACAGAAGCCAGATTTACTGAACCACCATGGGACTGACTTAACAAGATTCACTTAACAACTGTGGCAAGAAAGGGCAAAACTCACTTAACAAATGTCTCAATTAATAACCAAAATGTTGGGCCCAGTTGTGGCCATAATTCGGAGGACAACCTATATAGTAGTCTTTCTCCACCTCAGCACCAGAAGACTTCAATTCCCAGAATTCCCCAGCCAGCCATAAGCATGCATGAGAAATGAAATAAAGCATCTGAAATAAAACACTCAGAAAAGATGCTACCAGACACCTCCTGGTTTGGGTTTCTGGTTTTTGCTTTTATCTATTCAGCAGCATTCTTGCATCATTCTTTCTCTGATTTGATTTGCTTCTTTTCCACTGATCGAAACTTCCTTTTTAGGTTATCTCCTTTGTTGCTGGTAAACGATAGAAGGAACAATGCCGGGCAAACTTCTGGCTCCTGTAAATCGGGAATTAATATCAAATTGCATTTTCTCCTGACCTCCTTTCTCCCTGTTTTCATTGGAAAGAGGAGATTAAGAAGAGAGTGGACAGCCATTTTGTCTGGAACGGTACAGGGTCTCCTGCCTGAGTCGGGAGTTGGACTAGAAGACCTCTAAGGTCCGTTATTATTCTGTTATTTTCAAGCCGTCCAAATCTAGTCTTGCGGCAAATTAATCATCCCAGTGCAGGAGAAAAAAATCACAGTGCCCCTGGTTTGTTGCAAACAGCCATTCAGGGTTTCCAAACTACAAAATGGAGGACGGAAATGTACCCCTTGCATGGTAAGGAAGGAGTGAAGGACACGTGTGGCTCCAAGGTCTTGAACAAGTCATACTTGGCTCTGATGAACCGAGTTCTATCAGTTTGCATAAATCAAGAGCGTCCAACCTTGGCAACTTTAAGACTTGTGGAGTTCAACTCCCAGAATTCAGGAGGGAGGGAGGGAGGGAGGAGGAGGAAAGGAAGTGGAAGGAAGGGAGGGAGGAAGAAAGAAGGAAGAAAAGGGGAAAGAAGGGAGGGAGGGAGAAAGGAAAGAAAGAAAGAAAAAGAAAAAAGGGAAGGAAGAAATGGGGAAGGGAGGAAGGGAAGGGGGAGGGAGGGAGGAAAGGAAGGGAGGGAGGGAGGAAGGGCCGTGATGGCACAGTGGTGAGACTGCAGTAGTGCAGGCTAACTCTGCCCACAGCCAGGAGTTCGATCCTGACCGGCTCAAGGTTGACTCAGCCTTCCATCCTTCTGAGGGAGGTAAAATGAGGACCCCGATTATAATACTTCATATTATAACTGCTGCTAGAATTTCCTTCGCCCAAAACTGGAAATAGGCTGCGACCCCCTCCTCCCCAGAAACCGCAGTAATTAACAAGATATTTGAATGTGCCGAAATGGTCAGACTGACGATGTTATTAAAAATTAAGGAAGGAGGAGGATATTACAAGATGTGGGATGTTTGTACAAATGGCTAAGGAAAAAACACAAAGGTGTCAAATGATAATGAATGAGAAATCACAAAGCAATATCATTTATGTGTAAATATATGTGTATAAGTACAAAAAGGTTTAGAACAAGGAAAAATTTAATATAGCTATGGATAATATACTGTACTTATGGATGTCATTAACCAATGTAAACACTGTTATAATATCATTACAATACGTGGAAATTTGTTTTTAATTGTTGAAACATTGAATAAATAAATTTATTTTAAAAAATTTAAAAGAGGAGGACCCCCGATTGTTGGGGGCAAGAGGCTGGCTCTGTATAAACCGCCTAGAGAGGGCTGTAAAAATGATATAAAAGCCTATGGGTTAGTGCTAGAGCTATGTTCCTACTGCTGTGGGTTCCCAGAACCCTTGGTTGGCTCCTGACCTGCCTTGGTCTGACCCAGCACAGCTTTGTCTTGGGATTCTCAGTGCACATCTGCTAAAAATGTTATCTCTTTATGAGAATACAGTTTCTCCTTTTTTGGGACACGGATATAAATACCTCCCGCGGAAATGTCAAAGCTAGATGGCACGCAGGAAGAAATGTGGCCGGACTAGTTATAAGGGAATCAGCCCAATCTCCATTGCAAAATTCAGGCCATGGTGGATTTTCCCAAGTGGTCATATATTCTTCTGAAATTATATTGCATGTTCGTCATGGTAATTAATAAGATGGCTTTGCAGAAGGTACTAGCTAAAACCACTTAGGATTCCCCCAAATCTGACGACGGAGAAAGGCAAATCTTTTTTAAAGCATCTTTCCTGAGTGTATAATAGGAGTCCATTTTGTCCCTGATGTTGCTTTTTTTTTTTTTTTTTTTTTTTNTTTTTTTTTTTTTTTGGTTTGCAAAAAGTTCTCACTGGAGGAATTTTCCCACTTAAAAAAACAAAAAAACACAAGACTGCAGAAGAAACAGAACGATTCTAGTTTTTGCTCGCTATGGCGTGCTTATTTTTCATCTGATGGGACTAAAAAAATTTTTGTAAGTTACAACAGGAACTTCCAGTTGCACCTTGGAAACAAATCCAAGGATTCGCTTAACCACTGTGAGAACTCATTGAAGGGGACAAACGTCATTTACCAAATGCTGCACTTAGCAACATCAATGTTGGGCTCCGTGGTGGTTGTAACTCAAGGACCACCTGTCGAGTAAAGCAAAGCCAGGGAGAGTCTATGGCAGTCTGGCATTCAGCATGGCAAAAGCGGGAGCGAAGTGGCAGTCTATTTCCTTTAATACATTTTTAAAAATTTAAAATTCATTTGCAGAAGGCTGGCATCTCTTATTTATGTCAGTGGACTAAAGAAATAATTCCTTCTCCATCGCCCTCAACGAGCAGCCAGGTAGCTGCTGCAGAAGGAGCTGCAAAGTGAATGAAGTGGGAGCAGCCAGCAACTTCACCTGCCTCAATGAATTTGCTCAGTTTCCTTTGGCCGCCTAACATCTGTGTGCAATTTTTATTAAAACTTTGAAAACAAGAAGCTAAAACCTAACAGGAACTCATATAAAGGAAGGAAGAAAATAGAAAAGGAAAGAAATCAAAGCGAAGAGGAGAGGAGAAGAGAAGAGAAGAGAAGAGAAGAGAAGAGAAGAGAAGAGAAGAGAAGAGAAGAGAAGAGAAGAGAAGAGAAGAGAAGAGAAGAGAAGAGAAGAGAAGAGAAGAGAAAAATAGGAAGGGAAATATATCCGGGATTCTACATAGAACTTATAAGAACACATATATTTTAACTTCTCTCTCTAATGTAACATCATATTGTTTTTCTTTCTGTAATCCATCTTGTCTAATAATCCAAAGTATAAATTACATTTCTTTTTTATTTTTCATAAAAAGCCTCATCTGAAGCTGGCTAACATCCAAAGGTTGATTTAAAAAAAAAACAACAAGTCACAGGCCTGGTGTGTCAGGTTCTTGAAGCAACAGAGACAATCAAACCAACTTTAATTTTTGACCACACGATATTCAACTGGAGCCTTGATTAAAGGGTTTGCTCGTAGAGAAAAGCACTAAATCTGTGCTTCGAAGTAAGAAACAAAGGATATACCTTACCACAGGTAGTAGTAATCACAATGGGGACTGAAACATCCATTGCAAAGCGAGAAGTGAGTTGCATCCATTTGATATCCTGTTTTGCAATGGCCGTTCAGTGAATTGCCACAGCCGTTAAGTGAAGCACATGGTCATGAAACAGATCCAGCTTTCCCCACTGACTTTGCTTGTTGGAAGCTGGCTAGGAAGGGTACAAATTATGACCCTCGGATGCGGCAACCGTCGTAAATCCAGGTGCTTGGCAACCAGTACATATTGATAAATTGGTGGTGGCTCTCAAGGTCATGTGTGACTTACCGTTTGGGATCATCTAACAAAAGGCAGGATTCACTTGACGACTGCCTTGCTTAGCAACATAAATGCAGGTCGAAATTGTGATCGGAATTTCAGGACTACCCTGTTCCGCCTTTCATTTTTTTATTCTTTCATTTTTCTCTTCTTTTTTTCCTACTGGGCACCATCCAACCCAACATTTCTCGTTCCTTCCCATTCTCTCAAGCCTTTTCCTCTTCTCTTTTACTGGGATTTGCTGTTTATTCATTTTCTCTAAATAACCAAACCACGATATACATTTTTCATGTCGGTTACTGAAGTCCCAGCCCTATTCAAGCTCTTTGTGTTACCACGTCCGCTTCTGGAGAATTTATTCATTTCCTCTCTGGTGCTCTTGATGTATCCATCTTCCCCGTACCCATCTTCCACTTCCCTTATCGAGTAACCACGACGACAATTCTTTCCACTCCTTGTGACAGAAATTCATCCTCAGCCTAACCACATCCTTTTTACCAGTATTCGCACCTTCACATTTCTTCATCAATTTCCCCCATCTTTAGCAAGCATTCTGAAGGATAGGTGGTCCTCGACTTATGACCACAATAGAGCCCCACATTTATGTTACCAAGTGAGAAATTTGCAAAGTGACTTTTGCTCCGTTGTACAACTTTTCTTGCCAAGTTTATAAAGCAAATCACAAATGTTATGTTAATTAAGGAAATTAATTCATTTAATTTCAAATCAATTAAGGTTGTTAAGGAAAGCTGCAACCGTCATAAATGTGAGTCAGTTGCCAAGAGGCTAAATTTTGATCCTGGGACCACGGGGATGCTGCAATGGTCATAAGTGTGAAAAATGGTCATAAGTCCTTGTTTTCAGTGCCATTATAACTTCGGTCATCCACTGACTCAGCTCACTTGCGCATGTCACCCCCGACCTCCTTTTCGCAGTCAGAGGCCTTCAGGAACTTCCTTCTTCTGTGACCGGCAAGGCTTTCCTGAAGGCCTCTGCAGCCTTCAGGATCGATCCAGAGCTTTGTTCTCAGCTCCAGAGGCCTTCAGGAAAGCCTTGCCAGCTGTGTAAGAAATGGGCCAGCCAGGCAGGTGTCGGGGTGTGCCACGTCTGGCTACAACTGTCCAAAGGTAAGTAGTAGGGAAGCTCCACCACCCCCAATCCCCACCCTAGCTTAATTTTTACCTGTCCACTCTGGAGTGGATGGGGTCTTAGGGCTTATTTTGGGGGCTAGGGCTTATATTGGGCGCACGTGTAAAAATCAAGCTAGGACTTACTTTCAGGGTAGGTCGTATTTTTGAGGAAACAGAGGAACATTTACTGCAGATTGTTCGATTCTCAGCCAACCCTTGCCTCCATAGAAAAACAACACCCACATTCATATCCCAGACATTATAAGCTTTTCTTATCCATGACAAATGGCACCTAAAAATTGTACAGGTTGTCCATGACCTACAACAGAGACAGTTTGAAAATATAAAATAAAATAAGAGGTAACTATGACTTAACAGCCAAACAACATCTAGAGAAGGTTACCAGACTGAGAAAGTTGTTTCTAGCTAATGCCTTCCTTGTTTATGCTGTCTCAGCACTAATCCTGCTCTCATCTTCATATAAACATATATGGATTCATTGTCAAACTGTCAAGAGTGTATTCAACAAAAGGGTGGGCCTGGTGTCTGTTAGCAACCAAATTGTGGTGGCTTGTGTATCCAGTGGCAGGTGTGGGCAGAGCACTGTGTAACTTGGCAGGGCCGGGATGTTGCTGGATGAGTAAGTTACCTGGATTCACCCAAACTTTCCTTTCTCGTCAGCCAAGCACAGGCTCTGAAAATACTTGATTCTGAAAAGAAGAACTTGGCATCTAGAATGTCTGATTTTTTGTTTTAAAGAAAGTGTGTTTGTTTATATAAGTTAAAAATTAATCACTGCCTACAGGTAGTCCTCGAATGAGCCTCTCACACAGTTGTCGTAACTTGTGATGGTTGTAAATCAGGTCCATCTCTTTCTCTCTCTCTCACACACACACACACATACACACACACACAACTTGACTTTAATTTTTTTGCAGTAGTTGTTAAGCAGATAAGCGGTTGTTAAGCCTATTCCTGGTTTGCTGTGGGCTGGTTTGGGCAAAACCCAGAAGCGAATGATGGTTTTTGGAAAAATTACCTTGGGATGAAGCAATGGTCATAAGTATGAGTCAGTTGCCAAGCATCTGAAATTCAATCACACAATCATGGGGATGCTCCAAAGGTGATAAGTGTGAAAAATGGGCATAAGTCCCGCCTCTTCAAGCCTTTACAGCTAGTGATGCTTTTTAAAACTTCCAGGCACTTCCAGGGTTGAACCCTGGTTTACGCTGCTAATGACAATCAATACGACTGTTGAAATAACAACTCTGTAGGCATTAGTTAATTTCCCAACTCAAAGAATGATTAACAGTTAAGTAGAAATAGAAGAGTCTCAAAAATCCCAAAAAAATTCAGAAATGTTCTGGCTTTAGGGTGAAACCAGCCATTGTGGTATCTCAAAAACAATAACAAAAAAACCTCCCACTGGATTCCTAAGACTTAGGACAAAATTAATTATCTATCTATCTATCTATCTATCTATCTATCTATCTATCTATCTATCTATCTATCTATCTATCTCCATCCATCCATCCTATCCATTTATCTACTCAACCTGCTTACCTACCTAACCCCATCAATCCAATCTATCCATCTACACACACTCTCTCTCTTACATCCATCCATCCATCCATCCATCCAATCTTTCCATTTATCTACTCAACCAACCTACCTACCCATCCATCTAACATACTTATCTATCCATTTATGTAGCCATCCATTCTATCCATCATATCTATCTATAGTATTTTATACATAGCTGACCCATATATCCATCCATCCATTCAACCTATTTAGCCATTGTCTACCCAGCCAACCATCTACTTGCCTATCTATCTACCTATTTCACCAATGTACCTACCTACCTATCTTTCCTATCCATCCATTTGCTTTGTCTTATAGGGCTACCCATTTTGTAAAACAACTCTGGGCAGCTCACAACCGTACGAAAACCAAGTCCCTGACCCTCAACCTTGACTCTATCCTGACCTGATCCCAATGCCTGGGAGGAACAGCCAGCCCTAGAAGATTTTCTGGAAGGATGAGACTTGCCAGATCCTGGTGAAAAAGGTTCCTCCAAGGCAGAGGATGGCAGGGCTAGGAACTGGAACATGCAACCATTTTAGCTTCTCTGCAGGGAGAAGAGGCCCTACAAATAACCTGGCTTTCTGCCACATAGGGCTATAAAGGTAATAACTACCATCTTGAAGTGCACCTGGAAAGAAGCTGAATGAAGCTCATGCAGTAGTAGTTTACCTGGGCAACAGGTGAGGGGGGCAGCCCTTTCTGGCCCAGTTATGACTTTAAATGGTCTTCAGGACACAAAAAGGGAAGATTTTGGAGGAAATGTGGGGTCCATTTTGAATCTGCCTCCCGATCCCATCCATCAGAAGATATTCCCTCCATCGCAATTCCACTGAAACCTGAAACTATGCACACCCCGCAGACTGAAGCCAGGTCTATGCTATCAACTAGAGTGTGAGTTTACACATTTAATGAGGTTACACAAAGTGTTAATCTCCAGTTGAGCTGTTTGAGAAAGAAAGAAAGAAAGAAAGAAAGAAAGAAAGAAAGAAAGAAAGAAAGAAAGAAAGAAAGAAAGAAAGAAAGAAAGAAAGAAAGAAAGAAAGAAAGAAAGAAAGAGGAGAGAGAGAGAAAGGAAGGAAGGAAGGCAAGCTACTAATTAGTCCCTTAAATTTCTAACAAAAACACCTGTGGAGAAGGCAGGACTTCAAAGACCTCCAAAAGGCTAACCCGGTTAGGGCCAGCCACAGCTCCAGAGGGATACCGCTCCACCATCTGCTTAATTGTGCTTAATTGAGCTTAATTGAGTAAGCCGGGGTTAAATTCACCAGGAGAAAACATGCCACATGCAACCAGTTTGTTTCACAGTGGATCACATTTGCTAGATAAAGAGAAGGGAACAGAGAACTCTAATAAAAGACGTCATTGTTATTTTTCTTATTTTCTGACAGCTGGTGAGAGAGCCAGTTTGATCTGGCATCAGACCTGAAATCAGGAGGTGGTGAGTTATAGCTCTGCCATAGGACGAAAGCCCGCTGGGTGACTTTGGGCCAATCACCAGGAGACTGGGAGTTCTAGTCCTACATGAAAGTCAGCTGGGTGACTTTGGACTACCCACTAGAAGACTGTGAGTTCGAGTTCTGACTTAGGAAAGCCGACTGGGTGACTTTGGGCCAATCACCAGGAGTTGTTGAGTACCAGTTTCATCACAGGATGAAAGCCAGTTGGGTGACTTTGGATCAATCACTAGGAGACTGGGAGTTCTAGTTCCACCTTAGGAAAGCCAGCTGGGTGACTAGGCCAATCACTAGGAGATGGTGAATTCTAGTCCCGCGTTAGGCTTGGAAAGTAGCTGAGCCACATTGGGCCACTCCCTCCCTCTCAGCCCTACCTACCTCACAGGGTTGTTGTTAGGGGGAAAATAGAAGAAAGGCGTGATTAGGTATCTTCACTGCTTTGAGTTGTTTATAAAAATAATAAAGGCGGGATTAAAAGTATCTGAAATGGAAAATCAAATCCCCTCAATCCAGCCACCTGAACGTGAGAGGGAAATGCCAATTATTTCTTACCTGAGGACTGGCAGAACTTGAAATGCCAACAGTGAAGGCCTAACCTTTCCCCAATATGACTTTTGAGTGCTAAAGAGGTGGATTGTTCAGCTATTAAAGCCGTTCAGTGGGTTTTCAACTGTTTTGATCTGCCTTAGTTTAACACAAGTGTTGCATTTATCAGGAACTCTGTTTACATGGAGCTCCTGCTTGTTCAAAGTACACATAATTTAATCTCTTTTTACAGCCGGTACAGACTGCCCCAGAACCCCGGTGAATAAGTTTACCTGAGTACATTTTTTCTGTTTAAAACAGCAGATTTTGTTTGGTAATCTTTTGCACAAACCCATTTTTTGTAGACTTAAGCTTTCTAAAGTTAGGAAGACAAATTAAATGCTGCTTTTTTTTTCCCGGCAAGATAGCAGCTGTGCTGAAACCTTGACTTTGGGCCAGTCCTTCTCTCTTTTGACCTGACCCCACCTCACAGGGTTGTTGTTGTGGGGAAACGAGGAGGAGGAAGCTGAGTTGGATATGTTGAGTTCTTTGTAAAAAAAATAATAAAAATAAGCTACAGATAGTCCTCAGCTTACAACCATTCATTTAGTGACCATTGGAAGTTACAACAGTAAAGGAAAAAAAAGATTTTTCGCGCATACGATCGTTGTAGCATCACCTATGGCCATGCAATCAAAATTTGGGTGCTTGGCAACTGCTTTGTATTTATCACGGTTGCCCTATCCCCCCTAAGGCAAGCAAAGTCAAAGGGGAAGATGGATTTGCTTAAAAACTGTTTACTCGATGGTTAGAGAAAAACCATGAAAGCTAGATATATCTAGTAAGAGTAATGAAATAAGAAAAATATCTTAATGGAATTAAATATAATAAGAGGTTTGTTATAATGATAGATATATTATATATTTATACTAATAATAAGTGAAGATCTAAACATGTTATTGTTATAGTCCAAGTGTCTTCAAACTTGGCCAGTTTAAGACTTGTGGACTTCAACTCCCAGAATTCCTGAGCTAACATGAGTGGAGGAGGAATTCTGAGAGTTGAAGTCCACAAGTCTTGAAGCTGTCAAGTTTGAAGTCCCCTGATCTGTATCTGTCTATCATCTATCTATCTATCTATCTATCTATCTATCTATCTATCTATCTATCTATCTATCTATCTATCTATCTATCTATCCACCCATCCATCTTCTATCACAAGAGTCTTCAAACTTGGCCAGTTTGAGACTTGTGGATTTCAACTCCCAGAATTCCTGAGCTAAAGTGACTAGAGGAGGAATTCTGGGAGTTGAAGTCCACAAGTCATAAAGCTGTCAAGTTTGAAGACCCCTGATCTGTACCTGTCTGTTTGTCTATCATCTCCTCATCCATCCATATCTATCCATCCATCTATTCATCCATCCATCCATCCATCATCTATCACAAGGGTCTTCAAACTTGTCAAGTTTAAGACTTTGTGGGCTTCCAGCTCCCAGAATTCCTGAGCTAACATGACTGGAGGAGGAATTCTGGGAGTTGAAGTCCACAAGTCTTAAAGCTGACAAGTTTGAAGACTCCTGTTGTAGTGTAAGAGATATTATGTGTATCAATAGCAGGATAGCAATGGGGAATTAATATCAATGTATAATGAATAGGGTAGTAATTTTGATTATTGTCCCACAAGGTATCTCTACCCAGACGACACACCGTTCAATGGAAGATGAATTGTTGATACTGATAAAAAAATAAAAAATTTTGATTAAAAAAACAGCACCGTGTTACTACTGTGTAGCAATGGTAATGAGTCACTTAGCAGCTGTGGCAAGAAAGCTCGTGAAATGGGCCAAAGTTCATTGGACAAGTGTCTCACTTAGCGGCGGAAGCTTGGGTCTCAATGGTGGTTGTAAGTCGAGGACTGCCTCTACCAATAAATAAAAGTTTTAAAAGGTACAACTGGCTTCAGGCAGCTGTGACAAGACCAAAACAGAAAAAGAAAAATAATAATAACCAAGAGATTTGAAAAGGGCCAGGTAGCGAAGTTGGGGCAGGCCCAGGAAAGGGTAGGTAAGGTGAGAGAGAAGGTGTTGATTTAGGAGAGGCGGAGGTGGGAGAAAGGCTTGGCGGGGAAAACTGACATTTTAGGGAGTGCCACAGCAGCAGCAAGCTTGAAGACGGGCATGGCTGGAGAGAGGAAAAGGTTGCTTTGGCTGGCCTTGATAAGCTGCATCATTGGCTAAGAGGGGTATCTCCCCCAGGTGAAATAAAGAATCATGTTTTCTTCTGATAAAGGAGGATATTTGTAGCTCAGGGGTAAATAAGGGATCCTTGGTGCTCAGTGGTTTTCTTACAGACGTCTCATGACCCAACTAGGGAACATCCTCAGTGCTGGGAGGGAGTGGGGTTTGTAGGGAGGAAGAGGAGGAGGAGGAGATGGTGATGACTGTGGGGTCCTTGGTGCTCTCTGAGATGAGTGGTTTTCTTGCAGATATTCCATGACCCAACCAGGGAACATCATCAGAGCTAGAAGGGTTTGCAAGGAGGAGGAAGGAGGAGGAAGAAGAAAAAGACTGTGGGATCCTTGGTGCTCTCCGAATTTGGCTGCTTGCTTGCAAATGTTTCATGACCCAACTAAGGAACATCATCAAAGCTAGAAGAGAGGAGGAGGAGGAGGAGGAGGAGGAGGAGTAGGAGGAGGAGGGGGAGGAGGAGGAGGAGGAGGAGGGGGACTGCGGTGCTTGCTGTAACTTGGTTTTTTGCTTGGTTTCATGACCCAATTGTAGAATCATCGAGCCAGAAGGGAAAGGAGTTTGTGGAGAGAGAAGGAAGGGGGAGGAGTAGGAGAGGAGGAGGAGGAAGAGGAGAAGAGAAAAAAGACAGTGGGGTCTTTAGTGCTCTTTGAGCTGGTGGTAGTTTTCTTGCAGATGTTTCACTGACCGCAATAGAGGAAACATATCATCTATACTAAAGGGGAGTGAGGTTAGTGGAGAGGAGGAGGAGGAAGGAGGAGGAGGAGGAGGAGGAGGGGGACAACTGTGGGGTTTTTGGTGCTCCCATGCCTTGGTTATCCTGGCCACATTTTACATTCCTCCAGTGTGGGAGAGAGGGGGTTTGCGGGGGGGGGAGAAGGAGGAGGACAAACTGCTTGGGTCCTTTGGTACCGTCTGAGCGCTACTTGTTTTTTCTTGCAGGCACTTTCATGACCCAACTAGTTACACATCGTCCAGTGCTCGGGGGGGGGGTGTTGGAGGATGATGATTGTATGGGCCTTAGTGTCTCTGAGCTTAGATGATTTTCTCGCAGGCATTTATATCCACCCCAAACAAATTACACTGAACATGGGAGTGCTAGTCAAAACTGGGAATCAGAAACTGATGATTTGCCTAATATGGGTATCTGAATGTGTGCAGAAAACCACCCACAGCTCTGAGAGCACCAAGACCCTTCATTTAGTTTCAAAGAGAGTAAAGGGATGTTGAAATACATGCAACTTCAGGAAAGAACACAATTATGCTTGTTTCCAAGCTCACTACCTAATTATAAAACGTCATCAAAACAAGCCCAACAAAAGTGTTCTTCTGCCCCAAATCCAGGAAGGTCAAACTGCCAAAAAAGAGCTGCTGATCCAGCGTCACAGAGGAACGATGGAGTCTGTCATCTGGCCACCAGGTCTGTCCGGCTGTCCTGGTTCGCGTTCTGCGAACCCAACAGGACAGACAGAGACTCCAGAGGATAAATTGGGGACTGCAACAGAAACAATGGCTGCCAACCTGCCTTCAAGGAGGACCTGTATAATCCAGCAGGGTCAAAAAAAAAAAGGGCTCTGAAATACCTACAGACCCTCACCGACTACAGAAAAATACCTACAGACCCCAGGACATAAACTGTTTCAGCTCCTACCTCAAAAAGACATTATTACAGGCATTGTTGCACACCAGAACAACTAAACACAAGGACAGCTTTTTCCCCAATGCATCCCTCTGCGAAACAAATAATCCCCATAACACACTGATCCAACTTATTTACAAAGTCTGCACTCATGACTATTAATCTCATCATCACTCTATTATCACCCATCCTTCTCCCACTTGTGACTGTAGGACTGTAACACTGTTGCTTGTACTCCTTACTATTCTATATTGACTGTTTCCTAAGTAGGATATTAATTGTTATTGCTACCCTATCGACTATTATTAAGTGTTGTTACCTTATGACTCTTGACAATGTATCTTTTCTTTTATGTCCCACGAGAGCAATTTCACGAGACAAAATTCCTGGTGTTTCCAAGGAATTATGTCACACTTGGCCATAAAGAATTCATTCATTCACTTCATTCATTATCTGAGCATTTACTTCCTGTCATCTGAAGCCAGCTAACCAAACAGAATCAGACCAGGAAAGCAGAAACCTCTTGTCTTACAAAAATTGAAATTTTGAACGCCTTGGGATAAAATCATGCAGCTGGCCAGACTGATTCAATCAATAATGGAGACTGACTTTCTAAGAAATGACTGTCTCTAAAATCAACAACAACAAAAAACTTTAGGTTTTTCGTCATGTAACTTCCCAAGAAGCACTGTGTCTCCTTTCTCAAGGTTTATTTCTTACAAAATTTGAAAGAAGTAGAAGCAATATAATATTGTAAAACACCACACACATTGAAGTTCCCGCCATATTTTCCAAAACCAGATAGAAGGCTGTCCCTGACCTAAATCCCTTCTTAAGTAACAGGGCTCAGTGCATTTCAATCTCACAATATTTACTTTTCGAATATTTGCCAAGGATATGCAGCCTTACGTGAGGGAAAAGGGAGACTGTACCACAGATAATGAAAGTTAGAGTTGGAAGGATGGCCTTGAGTGTCTTCTAGCCAACCCCTGCTCAGGCAGGAGACCCTATGTTAGGATAACATTGTTTTTTACCCTAACTGGGTTTAGGTAAATAATAATAAGTAATCCTGGTTTATTATGTTAAGTGTCACTAATGTAACTTTAACTGTGGGGGAAAGTGATTAGGGGAGTGTTTGAAAACTCACTTAAAAAAGCAAGCCTGCAGCGTGCTCGCTCTCTGGCTTTTGATGATCCTAATACTGCTTGCGAAGACTGCATTGCGTCGAACGGGAGAAGAACAAAGGACTGATTTGTAAGTGAACTGACCCAGGTATTCTTACATGGACTTTGCTAACTGATATCCTGAATGGGCTGATAAATGAATTTAGACGAACTATTGACTTTATTTTGATATGCTATATTATGGAATTAAACTATAATTGTGATAACACAGCGTTATCTGATTTTTTCTGTATGTTATAAACATACAAGCTTAGTCACTCATTTATCTGTGTGCTATCTGACTACGCTGACATTCTGTTTTGCTTGTTCCCTAACCCTGGTTGGACCCAGGCTTAACACTGGTTATGGGCCAGGGCTGCAAGTCAGTTTACGAGGATAAACAGATATGTAAGAGTGAGAGTTTGTGCTTGTTATACATTACAGTAAACAGACAGCTGTGTTGTTTATTAATATTAGTTTATATACTATATGAATGGCACAAGTCAATCTACAAAGTTTGTCCCTTATACTCCAAGCTGGATGGAACAACTATGCTATCATGGTCTACAAATGTAGTCGTACTTCTACAGTTGAAGGTCTGTGGAACATATTGAAAATCCACCCAACGTAGAAGAATGGGAGTCAAAGGATAAGGAACAGACTATAAGATAGAAGAACTTTATGCATTTAACAAATCAACAAGCATTATGCATATTTGGGTTAAACATTAATTGATCAACAGCTGGGTTATTCACGGAGAAAAGACGGCGCTTGGGTTGTTTGGCAGAAACTGAAGGATTTATGTTCGAGATAATGTGGGTGCTCACATAATTTTAAAGGGAAAGCGTGTTTCAGACGCATCTCCAAACAAATGGTGATATGCTGAGTCATTGGACAACGATGCAAAGCCATTTTTCCAAGAACTGCACGAGAAGAGCTTATTTTCTTCTGACTACATCAAGTTACATAATTCTATCTTCCTTGTGAAAGTTATGATAACTACGTACTTCACTGAAAATTTTGCAAAGTAAAGTCTTAACTTTAACTGATTTAACTGGCAGATTGATTGGTAGAGGCCAGAGAAGGCTTGGGAAAGAGATGAATTAAGGAGGGAGCAACCTCAAAAGAAGATAATAAATCTCGCTACTGCATACGCAATAAAAAGTTTTAATTGTGAGGAAGAGGACATTTGCAAGATTTTGTAAAGGCAAAGACGCCCAGAACACTTGGCCAGAATACTAAAGTCATCAAAAGATAAATAAAGAATTTAGAGTTTAAGCCATATACTAACGGAGCTTAAAAAATAATTTATGGGTGGTTGACAGTGGAGCATCCATTGTATAAACAATGATAAGAAAATTTTATTAAATGTCCAGAGTACACATGCAGATATCGTTAGCCATGGCTGGAAACTGAAAGCTAAAGGTCAGGTTTAGCTATTGTTCTTTTATAAAAAGAGAATAAATGTTATAATGGTACAAACTTAGTTAATTTAATTTCTCAGTTAGGATTGGTTAAAGCTAGGATATGTAGTTACATTTAGGGGAGATAACTGCATAATTGGAAAAAAAGATAGAGATACTGCATCTTTAAGAGTGAATTAATATGTGTTAAATTGATGATGTTTAAAGGTGGCTAACACCAAATGTTTATGAAATTAAGACCTATGACGATGTATCACTTGTTACATCGAAGGCTAGGCTTTAAATTTTAAGATGCTTTAAGGAACTGTTGAATTATCTAAGGGAATAAGTTTTGAAATCTTGTAATAAGTATTGGCATGTATGCCTGTAATCAAAGTAAGGCAGGGTTTATACCAGCTAATAGATTTGATGGATTTCATACTAAAGGCCTTTAGAAGTAGTATTGGCTATTAATAGGTCGAAAAAAACCAAGTGTGGAGGAGCTGTTACTACTAGTATAATGGACCACTATTCTAGATATGGGTTTTGGCTTTTAATGAAGAGCAAAACTGAACATTTTCAAATTCTTTATTGGATGAAATTCCGCAGGAAAGAAAAACTAAAAAGAAATAGAACTCTTATAAGCATAATGGTACAGAATTTACGAAATAATAAATTCCAGAACAGACTAGAATGTTTAGGTTTCAACATAAAATGTCTGCCCCATATAGGACAACATAATGCCTTTATAGAGGAAGGGCCAACATTTACAATCAATGGCACGGAACTATGATGTCTGATTCAGATTTACCTGACAAATTTATGGGGAGAAGCATAATGTGTGGTAATCACATATTAATTATGTTGTTAATTCAAAAGGTGAATTTACCATCCCACACTGTGGCATGGTACAAAACCTGATTTAAGTTACATGCACCACATTTGGGCAACCAGCTGGGTGCATTTCCGCTAACAACTAGAACAAGACAGTAGAGCTTAAATGTAATTTTTGTAGGACTTAATCTAATATAGATCTTACAGTTCTTGGGGAACCAGGTACATCTAGAGTTTACACCAGTGTGTGCAAAATTCCTAGAACAGTGTAGGAATGGAATGATTGGAACAAAGATGTAAATTATGAAAGTAAATGAACCCTACAAAAGGCAGGGAAAGATCATATTAGTTATAAGGAAGAGTCCAATTAAGGAGAAGTCCCGAGGCAATAGACCAGAACAAAAGAATAGTTGATCAGAAGAGTTAAATAATGAAGACAACTTAGAGAGGAAAGTCCACCTTGTAAGTCCCTATACTACCTAGACGTAGACAGCGTAACTAGACACCTGATAGGTATCAAGCAGTATAGTTTGCCAAGTAACTAAAGTTCCTAATATGTAGATAACTTAGAATGTATCCAGCTAAGGTCAGAGAATTGGCAAAAGGAAATGGAAAAAGAACTAATTCATTAAAGGTAATGAAAGTTTATGAGATGCCAAATTACCTCAGAACAAAATCCATGGTGTGCAAATGGATATTTAAAATAAAAACTGGAATGATGGGCTGTTACCCATAAAGCTAGGCTTATAGCTCAAGGATTTAATCAAACTGCATCTGATTACGATGAGTTTTTTGCCCAGCCTTAAAGCAACATTCTTTAAGTGCAGCATTAGTTGGCAGCTAAGAAAAACTATGTATTAACCTTTATATGTAGACTGCTTATGCTAATGCACCATTGCAGCACACTATTATTTAAGAAAACCAATGGGTGCTAGAAAATAGTATAGTATGATTGTTTGGAAACTCAAAAAAGAGTCTGTTACGGACTGAAAACAATCTGGGTTTGGGTGGAAACAATATATTATGAAAGAGTTTAAACAATATAGGTTGTAAATTCTGGTTTAGCGATCCGTGTGTGTTAAAGAGGAAAATAATGAACGGTGTCATTTATGTTATATTACAGATGATATTGCCTTTAATTTCCAAGACTAAATAATGAAGCTAATGAGATGTATTCATTATTAGCCAAGAACGTAAAGTAAAACATCTTGGATTGAATTAAAAAATATCTAGGTTGACTTTACCAAAACAAAAAAATGGTTTTAATGATATCTCAGAAGATAAAATTTGCAATTAATTAACGTATAAAATGGAACTTGCAACTGGCAAAGACTCCAATGAGTCAGGAAGTTTGCCAACCTAATGATCAAAGTCCCAAATTTTATTAAGGCCCTATATCAATCTTTGATTGGTGCATCATATATAAGCAATGGTCGAGGCAGATATAGCTTTATAGTGTAAATCAGCTGCACGTTTTCAATTCAGATCCAAATCAGTCATGTGGGGGCAAGCATTAAAGAGGATTTTTTTTTGTTAAAAGGGGGTACATTTTTGTTTTTCTTTAAGGACAGCATGACCATGCATTGTATATTAGAACAAAGGGTGGATTTGAGTCTTAGTGCTATGCAGGATGCAAGTTTTGCACTGATATAACACTAGAAAATCAACTTCTGGGATGGCTAATTATTTTGGTAAGACCATAATAGGCGTGGAGGTCAATTAGCAACAGCTAATTAGCTTATCCACCAAGGAGCGGAATTTTCATGTCTTGATGGTATTATGTCCTGATTTGATATGTACAAACAGTTATGGTAGACATGGGATTAACTGTAACAAGATGCCATTACAGTGTATGAGGTAACCAGCAGCTATAAAGGTTAGCTACTAGTATTGCTGTAAAAATAATGCAAACGATGAGCTATCTAAGGTATTTAAACTGTAAGAGAATCAGGAAAAAAGGGCGTTAATTGAAATTGAATACTGCATGACAGAAGAAAACATTGCGCAGGGACCAATTTACAAAAAGCACAAGGAGTAATGAAATTTACTGAGAGTTGTACAAAATATGAATAAAAATGAAGGGTTATAATTATTATTTAACCTAAAAAGGAGATGTTAGGGGATACACATTTGTTTTTACCCTAACTGTTTAGGTAAATAATAGAATAAGGTAATCCTGGTTTATTGTTTAAGTGTCTGTAACCTTTAACTGTGGGAAATTGATTTAGGGGATGCGTTATGAAAACTCCTTACAAAGAAAAGCAGCCTGCAGCGTGCTCGCTCTTCTGGTTGCTGATTCCTATATCTTTGGACTGCATTGCTCGACGGGAGAGAGAACAAGGACTGATTGTAATGAACTGACCAGGATATTCTACAGGGGCTTTGCTAACTGAATATCCTGAATGACGTGACTAAATGATAGAGACTATTGGGACTGTTATTTTTGACTATGTTATTATTGGGAATAAACTATTAATTGTGATAACCAACAGCGTATCTGAATATTTTTACTGTATGTTATAAACTACAAGCTTAGCTCACTCATTTATCTGTGTGCCTATTCTGACTTACGCTGCACATTCTGTTTTGCTTGTCTTCCCTAACCCTGGTTGGGGGAACCCAGCGCTTAACACCCTATACTATTCCAGACAAATGGTTGTCCAATCTCTTTTAAAACTTCCGTAATGGAACATCACAACTTCTCGTGGCAGCGTGTTCCACTGGTTGATTGATGTCACTGTTGCAAATGCTCCTTCAATTCCAGGTCGCTTCCCTCCTTGATGACGTTTTGATCCTGTTTCTTGCCCTACTTTGAAGAATAGCTGCTCCCTCTTCTTGGTGCAGCCCTCAAATTTGGAGAATGCATTGTGTTCCACCCTAGTCTTCTTTCATTTCAAGTAGACGTATCCAACTCCTGCAACTGTTTTACGTATGTTTTACGCCTCCCTCATCTCTTTGTTTGCTCTTCTCTGGCCTCTTTCCAGAGTTAGAGGTCTCAGAACTTGCACTTAAGATTTGTGGACTTCAGCTCCAGAATTCCCGCCACAAGTCTTAAAGTTGCCAAGTTTGGGACTCTGTTCCAGAGTCTCAACATCGTTTTTGTTTTTTCACACAAGGGCTGCTGAGGAAAACTGTGATGGGTGTGTGTGTGTGTGTGTGTGTGTGTGTGTGTGTACGTGTGCCATTCTTTCCCTATGCAGTATAAATACAAATTCGGAACCCCTATTGAAGGGTTATATAGGTGGTCTTTTGACTTGGGAGCAAAATTAGAACTGGAACTTCTGTCGCTAAGTGATATGGTCATTGTGAGGTGACAAATGATTGTGCCTGATTTTATGACCTTTTTCTGTTTTACCAGTTTGCTTTGCTTGTCAGACCCCAGCTAGGAAGGTTGCAAATGGTGAGAATGTAAGGATGCTACAACTATTGTACACGCATGTTGGTTGCCAGGGACCCTGGAATCACGATCCCATGACCGTGGGGATGTTGTGACCGTTATAAGGGCAAGGACCTGGTTGTAAGTCACATTTTTCAGCACTGCTGTAACTTCAAATGGCTGTTAAAGGAATGGTTCTAAGTAAAGAACTACCTGCCCTAAAGAGAGCTAGTTTGGTGTGGTGAAGGCATCAGGCTAGAAACCTGAGTTAGAAACTTAATTCTGCCTTGGGCACAAAAACACCTGAGCCAGTCACTTTCTCTCAGCCCAGGAACAGAGGCAATGGCAAATCACTTCTGAAAAACCTTGCCAAGAAAACTACACACATATATACCTACATATAAATATCCTCACACTAATCTTACAAAAACATTTCATACAAAAAGGTTGATGGCAACCTAACCTGGGTTCTATATTTATGCCATATCTGGGAGGATTTCATTGTGAAGCCTGTATGGTGGGGCACAGGTGCTCTTCGCCTTACAACTATTCTTAACCGCTGTGGCAAGAAAGTGGTCGTAAAAGGGAGCAAAGCTCCCTCAAAAATGTCCTGCTTAGCAACGGAAATACTGGGCTCAGTCATGGTCATAAGACAAGGTCTAAACTCTAGAAAGCTTTGAGTTTATCTCGAGACCACAGGTGGGCAACTGTGGGCCCATATATGACTTGTGGACTTCAACTCCCAGAATTCCTGAGCCTTGGGGTGACATGATAGTAATATTCCAGTATTTGAGGGGCTGCCCCAAAGGAAATAAAAGGGGGGGGTTTCAACCTATTTCCTCCCCCCAAAAAAAGAAGGAGGAGGAGGAGGAGGAGGAGGAGGAGGAGGAGGCAGGACAAGAAACAATGGTTGAAAACTAACTAAGGAGAGAAGCAACCTGGAATTAAGAAGAAACGTCCTGACAATGAGAACAATTAACTATCAGATATTGTGGGTGTTCCATCACTGGGGGGTTTTAAGAAGAGATTGGACAGCCATTTATCCAGGATAATATAAAGTCTCCTGCTTGGGCAGAGGGGGCTGGACTAGAAGACCTCCAAGGTCCCTTCCAGCTCTATTCTACTTATTCTAGTTCAGTTTGCCATTAGATGTCAACTCGAGATTGTGAAGATAGATGAAAAGAATTCTGGCTTTTCTCGTGTCTGGTGAGCAAGATGAAAACAAGTTGGGCTCAACGAAGACAGGATATTCAGGCTAAAACGTTTTAATTACCTTCAGATCGAAGCTACAAATACTGACTGCGTCGTCGTCTTTCTCCCTCCGCTTCCTTTTCTGCAAGAAGAGGAGAAGAAAAAAAACAGCTGTTATGCAAGACACTTTGGAATCTACGGACAGGATCTGATTTGCTAAATGTACCATTTTGTTGTAAAATGAAAAACCAACCTCAAAACTCTTTTTTAAAAAAAGATAGCTATAAAGCAGCAGGATTACTGTCATCATGGCCATGAATGTCATTCTGACTTGACATGTAAATGATAGGTTTCAAAATCTCCTTTTACTTGTATAAGTGATGAAAAGGGTTTATGGAAAAAAGGAAGAAAACGAAAGGCAAGAGGCATATGTTAATAGAACCCTGACACCTGGAATTATTTGAAAAATATACTTAATGCAATAAGATACCTTGCTGGGGCTCCTGAACTCACACTTATGTTTATTAATATTATAAAAGAAAAAAAGATTTTGTTTTCCGTGAGTTATTGTGGGGGTGGGATTGTAACCCTCTCTTGCTGTTAGTTCTTACACAGCAACAAAACTTATAATTAACTTTTCATCTTATTGCTTCTTGCAAGTGAAGCTTCCCTCCCGGAGAGCAAGTTTTCATTGTCCAGAAGGATATAATTTTCTGTCCTCCCTTCCTGGATAAAGCTCTTATTATACAAAGACTTCTTATTTATTTATTTGCATTCCGCCTTTATTGTTTTTTACAAATAACTCAAAGTGGGGAACGTATCTAACGCAACTTCTCCTCCTCCATTTTCCACATAACAACCATCCTGTGAGGTAGGCTGGGCTGAGGCGGGGAGGGAGGGAGGGAGGGATAGAGAGAAGGAGAGAGACTTCCTAAAACTCTATGCAAGGTCTCTGTACTGCTGCACAGGTAGTCCTTGACTTACAACCATAACTGAGCTTTAGAATTTCTGTTGTTAAGTGAGTTTTGTTTTAAAAAAGTAATGCAACTGTATAATGTTGGCTACCCCGCTTTGATCCTGTGGTTAGAGAAATTATTCTTAAGGGCAGTGATCATAATTTATTGCCATATCCTGAAAAAAAGAAGAAATTATTCTTTTTTTTCTTCTTTTTAGAGGTTTTTAAGAAAAAAAAAAAAAGACAANTTATTCTTTTTTTTCTTCTTTTTAGAGGTTTTTAAGAAAAAAAAAAAAAGACAACCATTTTGGGCTCCAGTAAGGGCGTTGGACTAGAAGACCTCCAAGGTCCCCTTCCAACTCTGCTATTCAGAATCTTTCCCGTCCTCTCCTGTTTGTCAGGAAGAAGAAGCAAGGAAAGCACAGAGAAAAAAAAATACAGGTAGTCCTTGACTTACAACAGTTCACTTGCTGTTCGAAGTTACAACGGCACTGGAAAAAGTAATTTAGGACCATTTTTCACACTTACAACCATTGCAGTATCCCGACAGTGATGTGATTTACATTCAGATGCTTGGTGGCTGACTCACATTTGCAGGGTCCCCAGGGGTCACACGACCCCATTTGGCAATCTTTTGACAAAGTCCATGGAGAAGCCTTAATAACCATGTGACTCACTTAATAACTTCAGTGATTCACTAATGAACGTGGTGAGAAAACTCGTAATGGGGGCCAAATTCACTTAACAAATTTCTCACTTAGCGCATGATTGCTTACCTACGACTATCACTAAGTGTTGTACCTTAGGATTCTTGATGAATGTATTTTATTTATTTTTTCTTTATGTACACTGAGAGTTTATGCACCAAAGACAAATTCCTTATGTGTCCAATCACACTTGGCCAAAAAAAAATTCTATTCTACTCCACTCCACTCCATTCATTTTCTATTCTATTCTCAATATTCTATTCTATTCTAGTTTTATTTCTATTCTCATTCTATTCTATTCCATTCTATTCTCCATTCCACATTCTATTCTATTTATTCTATTCTACCCTACTGTTGTTTTATTCATATTGTATTGTTTTATACCTATTCTATTCTAAACCTATTTTCTATTCTATTCTTGTCTTTTTCCTATTCTATTCTATTCTATTCTGTTCTATTCCTATTCTATATTGTTCTATATTCTATTTTGTTCTATATTCTATTCTATTCTATTTTATATTCTATGTTCTGTTCTGTTCTATTCTATATTCTATTCTGTTCTATTCTATTTTATATTCTATATTCTGTTCTATTCTATTCTATATTCTGTTCCACTTTATTCTAATTCTATTCTATTCTAAATCTATTCTATTTTATTATATTCCCTATTCTATTCTAAATCTATTCTATTATTACGGGCTCCATTATGGTTCTAAGTTGAGGAATACCTGTACAGAAAAAAATGGACAAGTGGAAGATGAGAGAGGGAGAGGAAGGGAGGGAGGGAGGGAGGGAGGGGGAGAGAGAGAGAGAGAGAGAGAGAGAGAGAGAGAGAGAGAGAGAGAGAGAGNGAGAGAGAGAGAGAGAGAGAGAGAGAGAGAGAGAGAGAGAGAGAGAGAGAGAGAGAGAGATTGGGTCTCTTAAACATTTTAAAACATGTATATATATTCAGTCTTCTAGCTATTTTTCCACCGTAGGTGACTATATACTGCATTATATAAAATCCCTGCCATTCAGTTTTTCCTCTCCGATTACAACGAGCTCTACCCTGTTCCAATTCCAGACTTGAAAGGAAGTTCAAAAGTTTGTTCTGTAAGACCGGCTAGACTTGTTTCATGGGGCTTGCCTCGACAGGACTCTTTAATTCTTTTCGGCACGGTTGAGGTTCCTACAAACAACCAAACCCCAGACGGCAAAGCCAGCTGGCTCTCCTCGGCTAAATCGGAGGCAGAAAATGAGAAAACCATCGACACGCGAAGGAACAAGAGGCCCATCCATCCAATTCTCCCAAGATCCGCTTGCCTGGAAAAATGTATTTAATTTGGAATGCAGTCTGTGAGAAACTTGGGGGGGAAAAAACGCTGTTGGTTATTGAGGGCTCAGTAAAAGTGATGAAAAGCACTAACTTTATTATCGGGGGGGGGGGGGNTTTCTTCTTTCTCTTTCTTTCTTTCTTTCTTTCTTTCTTTCTTTCTTTCTTTCTTTCTTTCTTTCTTTCCTTTCTTTCTTTCTTTCTTTCTTTCTCTAAAATGGCTCTCCACAAGGATGAGACAAGCTAGTATCTTCTAAAAAAAAAACATGGAGATGTCTTTGGCAGAAGTTCAGAGTGGTTGCTTATTTTATTTTATTTTTTAACTTCAAGGGCCATTATTATTTCTGACAATATATCTGTCATTCCTCTTTTTTTTAAAAAAAGACCCTTTGAAATCGCAGGCGTTATTAATGAATAGATGCTTTTCTGGCCCACCCACTCAGGCAGCTTCTGGGTGGTTTGCGATGAATCTGGAGATCACAATTAAAATAGTTACAGAATGCAACAGCGCCAACAAAAACAGGGGCAGGAGGGCCAATGAGGCGTAACAGTCAGGGAAACGTATCCAGGGAGGTCCTCGACATATGGCCACAATTCGGCCAAAACATTCTGTTGCTAAGCGAGACACTGGCTAAGTCAAGTTTGGACCCGTTTCACCCCCTTTCTGGATCTTAAAGTGAATCGCTGCAGGTCGTTAAAGTTAGTCACATGCTTGGGAAGTCAATCTGGCTTCCCCATGGGCAGAAGGTCGCAAAAGGGGACCATGGGACCCCGGGATGTTGCAACTGTCATAAATACGAGCATCCAAATTTTGATCATGTCACCGTGGAGGATGCTGCAATGGTCGTAAGTCTGAAAAATGGTCCTAAGTCTCTTTTTTGAGTGCCGTCATTAATGTCGAACAGTCACTAAATGAATGGTTGTTTAAGTCCAGGACTACTGTAGTGGGGATAAGACAGGCAGAGCATTCACGTGTCTTATTGTGTCTGGGGGTCAATGCCTGGGATGAGTGGCTCTCGGAGGCACCCCGGGATGGGGAGCAGGAGTACAGTTTTCCTTGCAATCCACAGCTCCCTCTAGGCTGCCTCCTCCTCGCCATCCAAGTGGCAGGCAGTTCCATGAGTCAAGCATGGAGGAATGATGGCTGATGCTCCTTGTCAGCTTCCGGCAAGCAAAGTCATTGGGGAAGCTGGAAGGAAGTCAAAAGCCAGTTGAGAGCAAAAACAACTTTTGACTTCCTACCAGCTTCCCCAATGACTTTGCTGGCCGGAAAGTCATTGGGGAAGCTGGCAGGAAGTCAAAAGTTGCTCTCGTTCCCAACTGGCTGGCAATGTCAGGTGTGAAAGATCAGGTCCACCTGTCATGTCCCTGTCAGAATCTGATTCTGAGGGGGAGGCTGAGCAGCTGACAGGGAGCAGGAGTATGGCTCCGGTGGCTGTGGAAGAAACTGGTGAAGGCCAAAGTCCAGCTGGGCAGAGCAAGGGAGAGGTAGAGCAAGGCAGAGGGAATTCAGAGGAAGACCCAGCCCCACCCCCTCTTCATCCTAGGGCACGCAGGGAGGAACAGAGAAGGGAGCAAAGTGAGTTGCATGGCTTATGGGGGAGGAAAGGGCCCCCATTCCCTTCATTTGCTGCAGCTGGGAACACAGTGTTTAAAAAGGGAGGTTACGCACAGCAACTTGTTGGAAGCAAATTGTGAGTTATCTTTTATTGTTGAGGCTTATCTGGTGTCTTCCCAACTGTGTGTTTTGTTGGCCTTTGAAGTCTGCAATTCCTTATCCTGCCCTATCCAGTAAATTGCTGCAGTGTGGTTTGTGTGGATTTTTATTTACAGTTTACATGTACTTTGTTTTTGGACTGAATTTCCTCCATTTAAAAGACTGTTTGGGGGAGAGTTTTTTTTCTCCAGCCAAAGATAACTGGACATTGGGGACAAAGGTGGAGGTATTAAAGGGACTTTTCTTACTTATGTGACTGTATTGCCTTTGTGCCATGCCCCGGGTCATCACACCACCCGTGAAAGTCCAATTAAACTGATTTATTGCCAAACAGCCTACACACAGGAATATTCTCAAGTAACGGTCAGCACCTGCTTGGAATTAGATAAGGGTCAGGGGAATTCAAGGGAAGTTGGACTTAGTCTACTTGTGGCTAGGTAGGAATTCTAGGCTGGTCCCTCTTTTAATTCCGCCTTCAGGTTCTGTCACTCTTTCTTTTTCCTAAAGATGGCAAAGCACAATGGGGGAGCCACCATTGGCTGCTTGGAAACCAAGGTTGACATTTGAAATCCCTTAATAATGTAGGAGGTGAGGGATGAAGGAGGGAACGACCCTGATGCTTTCTGTTGAAGTAGGACTGTGGAGGGAGTGGGACTGGGAGGGAAGCATGCCAGCGGTTGACAGGTGAGCTCTCTTCCACCCTGGAGAGAGGAGGCCCTTGGGAGAATGCTGGGATGGGCTGCAGGGTTTTTTCCTTATGGTCCATGTCTTCCTTTGTCCCCTGCCCTTAGCAAAGTGATGGCAGGGAGGAGGAAGCAAAAGAGAAGGAATGATTTCCGAGCTCCTGCTAGCCTCCTACAAGCAACACCAGTGGGGAAGCCAGCAGGAAATCAGATATTTACAACTCCCACTGCTTTTCTGTCCATCTGTGGTCATTCTGTTTCGGTAACTTAATATTTCTGGAAGGATGACCCCATGAGTCCTGAGTTGTCTAGTGCCCATCATATTGAAAAATACATTTTAGCGTTTATTCCACACAAATGCTTTGACCTTCTACTCACCTTTTCTACTGAAATGAGCTTAAAATAGCTTCTTTTACCAGGCTGAGATTAAGAGTAAACAGAACAGTTCCCAAGAAAAGTTCTTAAAGAGTACAGAAACAGACTAATTACAAGAATTATTGATTCCTTTATATATATAGATACCGAACAGGAATTTCTCTATTTAGAAATGCATGTCAAGAGCAGAAGCTGCTTGGCATGACGAGGTTTCCAGTTAACCAAGCAATTCTATTTTCCTCATCCTAAATTTAATTTGCTTTTTTTACAGTGTGTAGAGATTCGTCCCCAGTCCTTAATGAAGTCAAGGTCTGTTGCACTTGCTTTAGCCGTGAGGCATAGGCCATAGTTTATACTGTCCCACACACCCAAGACCATAGAGGCCAGAGAAAAAGGAGTGGGACTGGATCCTGTCTCCACCATCTGAGAAGGTGCGTCTTAGGTAAGATCAACACCCCTTCTCCAGAGTGGTGTAGACAGGATCCAGGCATGGGACATACCAAAGAAAATGTCCTATGGGCAGGTTTCTGGCTGCTACTTTGAGTTTCCAGCAGACCCTTCTGTAATACCCTGCGTCCCAAAGCCACATCAGCGGAAGCAAAGACAATAGTATCTAATGAAAGGTGAATTTCTCGACATATTTCTTCCACTGAAGCCTGTGTCGTCCAAGCCGCTGTTGTGGCGGCGCTATGGGTAGAGTGAGCCATGAGCCATGTTGGACCCGGTAAGCCTTGTTCTGTGTAAGCTATGGCAATGGTTGTTCTAATCCACCTGCCTAAGGAAGAAGAATATACTTTCTGACCCAAGGAATTCTGATGAAAGGATATAAACCCAGCCACCGTCTTTCAAAAAGTAGCTGTTCTCTTCAGATATATGTGACGTAGGGCTCGCCTACGTCTGACCTGATATAAGGCTCGCCTTACGACTGACCTGTGCCAGAGTCTCTCTCTAGGGTGAGATGGATTTGAACAAAAATTTGGCAAAATGAGTTCTTGTCCAGGGCACCTTTTGTCCAGAGCCGGAGAGGTCCACCAAAGATGATAACACTTTTGGTGGTAATCTCACTCATAGGCGCGAGGTCCTCTTCTTTGCCTTCTGATACAGAAGCAAGAACCACTATCAATTCCCGTGAGTGCATATGTGCCCATGGTACAATATCGATGCACTATATCATCTTGCCCATCAGTTGAGACATTTGGGCTGGGGAGGCCTTCCTGGTGGAACGGAAATGATCAGCTAACATTTGTAAATCCTCCCGTCGTTGCTGGGAGAGAAAAACCACTTTGTCCTTTTGGCTATTATCGCCCCTAGGTGCAATAGACGTGTTGTGGCTCAAAAACGGTATTTTTCCCGGTTAACTAAGAACCCGTGGATCCCTAAGGCCTGCAACATGGTCTTCAAGTCATGAAAGGCCTGATCTTGAGAGAACGACTGAATAAGGATATCATCCAGGTAGGCCAATATCTGGATTGGTACAGTTCTGAGGTGAGCTGTCAAGGAAGCCAGGATCTTGGTAAAGGTCCTGGGAGCCGATGCCAAGCCAAACGGGAGTGCTCCATATTGAAGGTATCTGCCCACGTAGCAATAGCTCAGATTCTGACGATGGCCAGGTAGGATGGGAATATGCAAGTACGAGATCTATTGATGTGAAATAGTCTCCATTTCTCAAGCTCTTTAAAATGGATTGAAGCGTGTGCATCTTGAACCTGCGATAAATAATGAAAGAGTTTAGTCTTTTGAGGTTCAGAATAGCCCTCCAGCCCACCGAAGCTTTTGGAACCACAAACAGCATCGAAAAGAAAACGTGGCCCTGTTGTTCCTCCGGAACCACTTCCACAGCTTGAATAGCCAGGAGGTGTTGAATTGCCTCCTCCATCAGTTTTCGTCTGGAGGTGTTTGTCGACAAGGGACAGCGGATGAAAAACCTCAGGGGGAAGGGATCGGAATTCTAGTCCCAATCTCGTTGTCTGTCTAACTGTTGTAGTTAGCCGGCAGCAGGTGTGGACAGCTGAGGAGAGTGAGGACTCAGGACCATGAGTGAGGGGCCAGGACCATGAGGTCTGCTGCCTTCAGAGATTATGGGGGCTGGCAGCAGCGATGAGGAGGTTCTTGAGGATCCTGTGCCAAGTGTGGGTGCGCACAGGGTTGCTCGTAGGAGAGAGCAGCTGCAGCAGCACAGGTGACTCAGGAGTAAGGCTGCAAGGTAATGGCCCCTCCCTCAAGAAGATAAAAGCCAGCTGTGAATCGGAGGTTCTTTGCAGGAAGCAAAGACGTTTTGAAACTCAGCCTCGTGGACATTGCAGTACCTTAAGTTGGTATTTGAAGACTCTTGTGTTGTGAAATATTTCTTATCTGTGATTCTTGGCAGCCTCGCACAGTTTTAGCAAGGCTTGTGTTTATTAAAGTTAATTAGTTTGCAGCAGCCTTTTAATCGGGGATTCATAAGAATCATTAAAAGTTTCTGTTCCCTTTGGTTTGTGTTTGTGTTATTGGAAAAGGGTTTCGGTCAGAACACTAACCCAGACGCATCAGAAGTTGTTTGCTCCCATTGGTCTATGAAAAAACAGAGCCTGCCACCCACAGGAGCCGCGGATTGTTCATTCGTATTTATGAAAAGGCCTGTTGGAGGGCCCTCAAAATGGCCATTTGCCCTGTGGTTTAGATCTTGCCTTGTAATGGCTGCCTTGTGAAGTCCGGGTGGTGTCTTGTCTCTGACCAAAGCTCCCTTGGTCAGGCTGGGCTGTTGATCTGTAGAATGGAACATGAAAGGAACGACGATCGTAGAGTGAGAATCTGGTTTCTCCCTTCTTCGACACAGATGGCATGATCTTACATTTGTCCTTGGACTCGACCAGAACGGGATCGAATGTGGAACCAAAAAGTTTACCACCTTTATACGGTGCTGACGCTAATTTCGATTTTTGTTTGCTGTCAGCCTGCCAATATCTGACCCACAATAGACAACGAGCTGCTACCGACGAGGACAATGCTCAGGCTGCAAACTTAACGGAGTTCAGTGTTGCGTCTGCCTTGTACTCAGCCACTGCAATCACCTTATTAAATCCTGATATGTTCTAACATTGCTGGTCGATACCTGCCCCTTCATTTGACGCAACCAGATTAATGATGCCCTAGTAAAAAAGGATGCGGATTTAATCGCCTATGCCGCTGCCTGGTGCAACTTTTCGCCAAGCTAAGTCTGCCTTCTTTTCCTCACTCTTGAGGACATTAAGTGTGGCTGAGGACAGGATCATCTACCTCTGGAAGATGTAAAGCTTCTGCCAGCGGTGTGTCAACGTTATAAAAACACTTGTCAAAAGCAGCAGCCCCTGGACAAGATCCTGGTAGATCTAACTGCCTTTGTACCGTATTAAAAATATCTCATACACTGGAATTACTTCAGCCTCCTCCTTTTGGTCTGTGAATAAGGCCTCATTACCCCCAGTCTTATTTGTAGAAGTAGGAACCTCAATATTAAGATATAGCCCAGTCATGCTCTTGGCCTTGGCTAACAATGGCCTAAATAAATGGGGTCTAAAGAGTCCTTTGAACTCTGATTTTTCGGGTTCAGTTTCCTCCTCCAACAGTTGTTCTATCTCTCTTTCCTCCACCGAATAGTCAGACTGGTCTTCCTCTGAGGAGACTGGAGGATAAGGTAGGAGCGAAACAGAGTCAGGCTTTAGAGGCTGGCTCGCCTTATGTTGACTGCAGTGGGAAATGACTGGGATAGTCCCTAACTGAGCTGGCGGGATACCTTGTTGAGTTCCTCCCGCCAGTCCCTTTCTAATTACCTCGGTCAACCACTGTTGTACCTCCATTGGCATTAATTGAGCCCCTAAAGTTGGCTGGCGGAGCGAGTCAGAAACTACTTTGTGCGCCATGCCACCTACCCCTGCTTGCTGACACATCAGGATAGGTGTTGCTGGGACAACAGGCACCATTGGAGTAGAGACACCCCAATGAGAACAACCTGGCATTTCTGCAGTTTGAACATTTCTAACTGACTGTCCCAGAGTCTCTGCCACTAAGCCTTCCCCCTGGGGACCAACTGGATGAACTGTCTGATCCCCCCTGAACTCTATTACTCTCCATAGGAGGACTAAGTTGGGTCAACTTCCCCTGCTCTTTGGTGTTCTTTTCCACCTGTCTTACCAAGGTGTTGTAAAGCCTACGCTCAGCCTTCTCATCTGCTTGGATCTCCTAGTTGCTCTGGCCCTGGCCCTAATTTTGTCTGCTGCCTCCCCCTGAACGAGGGAAAGTCCCCATGGATTTACAGGCCTATTTGCCCTTTCCCTTATGTTGGATTTCGGAAGCCCGAGGGGGAGAGAACATGGCAGAGGAATCATCCATTGTTTAACGGGATGTCTTTTACCACTCTTTGGTATAAATTGAAGATACTCGGCCAAGGCGAGGGAGGTTCATCTGTACTATTGGTGACTGTAATTGGCTTTAAAACCAGCCAAACCCAGGAGATAATATAAAAATCCTGGCAACTCTTCTAGAGGAAGCAGGCTGCCTGGCCGACAGATCACCAGCTGGTATTGAATTTCAGGTGTCACTAAATGAAGGAGAAAGTGTGCAAATGTTGCACACCACGGCTGAACCTCAGTTGAAAAACAGCAGACAGGAAATCCCAAGGCTCTTCCAAAATTAGTGGCTAGCTGACTATCCTGAAGTTCATCGGACAGGCTGATGCTTTGAATTGTTTTGATGATGTAAATATAGGGCAATAACAGGGCTAATCTGAATTCTCTTAGCCATCGATCGCTTTTCCAAATGTCTGAGTTTTTCTCCTCCAAAATGGCACTCCCACCAAAATTAACTGCTCCTTGGACAAGCCTTGAATGCAGGGAACTGTCACGGAGATCAGCTGCTCTGAATAAGGCAACACTCCCTTTTTGGGGGGGCAGGCTACCTATCGGGTGCCCCCAGTACCTTCCCCTTCCTCTCTCAGTAGAAATCCTCAAGGAAAACCGTCGCTTGACAGGCGCGAGACGCTTCCCTCGCCTGCAGCCGTTCTGAGGGTCTCTCTCTCCCTCTCTCTCTCTTTCTAAGGAAGCACGAAGGCAAACTATAGCCTCTCGTGCCTGTAGGACTGTTGGTGGGTATTTTACCCAAGATATCTGAATCTGGCACCGTCCCTCCGTTTGTGAAAGAAAGCAGAGGAGCAATCGAGCAGCAGCCTATTTCAGCTAAGACTGAGTAGAAGAACTGGGGAGACGGTGGCCCAAAAGGGAAGGGGGGTGTCTTCCGTTTTTCTATTCAGTGGGGGAAGTTAGCACCCACCTAGGAAATTGAGATATCCTGGGAAATATTAAAAAGGCAGAATATTTCCCCTAAAAAGAAAAGTAGAAACTCAGAAGCAGAAACTCACCTCAGAGAGGCAGAAACTCAACCCCCCTTCCCCCTCCCCTTGCTAATGGGCTACGAAGGCCGAGGCCAGAATATTCTACATAACAAAGGCCTCTGCCCATCTCACCACCTGGCCTGGGAAGATTATATCAGCGAACGCTTAGATGAAGCCATGTGGTCCAGACAAAATTAACAAAGTTAGCTAAGACCTCCCGCCCCTGGGAGTCTGACAGCCAATGGGATACATTTCTTGCACAGGTACAGAAAACACTAAGATGGGGCCTAATCGAAGGCATATAACTAAGGGTCTCTCAGCATCTTGGCCCTCTCTTTTTCTTTTCTTTCATCTTGAAGCGTGTGATTGTCTTTTTCACTCTGGAGCTCCAAGCCATGTGGTCCTGTCCACCATTACAAATGCATCTTTCCAAACAGCCTCCATGTTTCCAGTGTTTTGTCCTCCACTTGGAACTGAACCCAGAAGGATAATTCTTCCAACATCAGTCTATAGCGAAGCAGAGCTGAATATATCCCATGCCTGGATCCTGTCGACACCATTCTGGGGAACCATTTGTAGCACAAACATGGTACGATGGGCAAGGAAAATGAATGAAGGAGAGTATCAATTTACTTTGACTTACCAAACTAAAGTCCCACTGTGATCCAGGAGTCAGAAATGTGAACGAACTTCCTCGCCGCAAAGGATACCTGCGGGCAGAAAAGGGGTTTCCCCCCGTTTACATATTGTTGATGCAAGAAGGATATTATACACACACACACACACAATTTCAAAAAACAGAAAGAGAAAGTACATCAAAAGTGCTGGGTTGGCTTTGGAGTTGTTTGGAAGAAAAGGAAGAATCCGTTTTACACCTTAGGACACCAAAGTTATTCCCTAATTGGAAGGTATTGGAGAGATCTGGCCCAGAGAATAGCCACGAGTCAGACATGACTTAATGGATATCATCATCATCATCATCATGAGGATGGATTTGATTTAAAACAAGTCGATTTAAATCACAGTTTAAATCATGGTTTAAATCCCTAGTAAAAAGGCTTGCTTTAAATCAACGCAATTTAAATTTAAATTTTTGAAGAGCAACTGTCATCTCTGTCCCGCAGCGGCTCCTCCTCTGACCCGCTGTTGACTCACCGACCGTCCCACTCACTTTAATGGGAGGGCTGGTGATGTGGCTGGGACCCAGCAAGGTGAGGGATGTGGTGGGCCGCAGGTGAGAAGATGCCCGCTAACAGGCGCTGCCAGGATGGATCTGAAATGACAGGCACTCTTTGATATATTGATATATTTATAAGCAGTCCAAAAGAGGGCTGTGAAAATATCTACACACCCCTCACACCCTGGACATAAACTGTTTCAATTCCTTCCCTCAAAACGAGGCTATAGAGCCCTGAACACCAGAACAACTAGACACAAGGACAGGTTTTTCCAAAATGCTATCACTCTTCTAAACAAATAATTCCCTCAACACTGTCCACTCTTTACAAAGCTTGCACTACTATTATTATTAGTCTTCTCATCACTCCTTATCATCCATCCTCTCCCACTTGTGACTGTAGGACTGTAAAACTTTGTCACTTGTATACTTACTATTTATATTGACTGTTTCCTAATATGATTTGATTGTTAATTGTACTTTATGACTATTATGAAGTGTTGTACCTGATGATTCTTGACTCTTGACAAATGTATCTTTTCTTTTATGTGCATTGGGAGCATTTGCACCAAAGACAAATTCCTTGTGTGTCCAATCACACTTGGCCAATAAAGCTATTCTATTCTATTCTATTCTATTCTATTCTATTCTAATTGTTCCCTATGACTATTATAAAGTGTTGTAACTGATGATTCTTGACTCCTGATGGATGTCTCTTTTCTTTTATGGACACCGAGAGCATTTGCACCAAGACAAATTCCTTGTGTGTCCAATCACACTTGGCCAATAAAGGATTCTGTTCTGTTCCGTTCTGTTCCGTTCCATTCTATTCTATTCTTAGGTTTCACTTTTCATTTTTACTGCTCGCCTTTCCTCCTCACCCTTAGAGCCTGGTGGTACAGATGCATTTCTCTCCAAACAGTCATACTCTTTGTAGTGTACATAGATTTGCAAAACAATGGGATGAAAAAATATTCCTGAACTTTGTTTTATGATTTATCATCTCATGGTTACTATGAAATTGTGTGAACAGATCTATGCAGGGCACTTGATCTTAGCTTGCAGAGCTTGGATTTGTTGAATGTGTTCAACAAAAATGTAAATATTCCAGCATATACAGCCTCCTGCTACACAACTGCGTTCCATTTCATGCTAAGTAAACTAAATTATTAATGTATCTTAAATAGAAAACTATCTTTAGATAGATTTTTTTACTCCAAAAGCATTTTATTAAAATCAATTTGAAAAAAAGATTTTAAAAATCTGATTTAAATAAAAAAGATCCATTTTTTTTTAAAAAAAATCATCAATTTTTATCCATTATCATTGTGTCCAAAGCGCAGCAGGGAAGATACTTCTATACATCTTCACAGGTACCAATGGTTACACCAGGAGAGTTCTGGGTACAATTCAAGGGGCTAGTGTGGTCATTTGTAAACCCTTCATGAAATTGGACGTGGCTATTTGCAGGGAGAGTCAAGGCTGTGGTTTTCCCACTTGCAATGTAGGGCTGAGAAAGTTGGACCATGAGGAAGGCTGAGCGCCAAAGAATGGGGGCCTTTGGACTCTGGTGCTGGAGGGGGAGATTCCTGCGAGTCCCTTGGCCAAGCAAACCGATCCAACCGGTCAGTCCTAGAGGAGATCAACCCTGACTGCTCTTTAGAAGGCCAGATCCTGAAGATGAAACCCAAATACTTTGGCCACCTAATGAGAAGGAAGGACTCGCTGGAGAAGAGCCTCATGCTGGGAACGATGGAGGGCAAAAGAAGAAGGGATGGCAGAGAAGGAGGGGGCTGGAGGGAGTCACTGAGCTTAAATGGACTCCAGAAGATAGAAGAGGACAGGAAGGCCTGGAGGAACGTTGTCCACGGGGTCGCGATGGGTTGGACACAACTTCACAACTAACATTTGCAGGGATACCTCATCCCAATCGTTTCCATCCATCTAATAACATCTAACAGGATGAGTAGCACAATCTGAGCTCCGCTGATTCAACAATATCTTGTTGTGGCACAAAGAAGGTGTGTCGGCCCCGTGGCCACGATCCTACTTGTAGTTCAGGAAGGAACAAGACTTCATCCTTCCAGCAGGCTCTGAGTAAAGCTTTTGTGTGGTCCCACTTAAGTGCCAGCAATGGTGGGAGGCATCTAATTTATTCCTCCCAGAAGCTTTTAAAATGGTTTCCAATTCTCTGCAGGCTGCCTGGAGTCTTCACGGATGATGAGTGGGTGGTGTTAAACATCAAATAATTTAAACAGGTAAATTAAGGCTGCCGATTCCATCTGCCTTAATAATTAAGGTGGCTGCTTTAAAAGTACTTCAAATGACTTTAAAGTACACCTACAAAGTGCCTGAAATTTATCATGCATCTCTACCACTCCTAGGAAGGCTTGATTCAGACAGTCCTCAACTTAACAACCACAAGAGCCCAGAATTTGGTGAGAAGTTTGTTAAGTGAGTTTGGCCCCCTTTTACGACTTGTCTCGCCACCTTTGTTAAGTGAGCCACATGGTTGTTAAGTGAATCTGGCTTCCCCATGGATTTTGCTTGTTGTCAGGTCGCAAAAGGGGATTGTGTGATCCAGGGACGCTGCAACAGTCGTTAAGTGTGAAAAGCTGTCACAAGTCACTTTTTTTCAGTGCCGTTCTGACTTTTTTTAAATATGTTTTTATTAAATTTCTATTGTTTCAACATAAAACATCATCGTTTCAACAACATTCCTGATATCTGTACAAGATCTTATCTTGAATATCTTAACACATTTTATTTAGATTTATCTAATATTAATTAATAACTTTAGCTATAATCGTTATTCCTATATTCTTATATAATTTACAAATTTACATTTTACTTTCTTAAGGCTTCTTACGGTTAGGTTTCTTGTCATATTTTTTACTTCTGTTTGCTAACCAATCACATCATTTATTCCAGATTAGGAAGTATGATGTTCTGACTTTTACAGGAACTGTTCTTAAGTCAAGGACTACCTATATTTTAATTTTGTGGCACTAGCCCTTTGCAAGCTGCTCAGAGTCTCTGGAAAAGGAGCGAATGAGGGAAAAAATGAATAAACCATTCTTTTTCTCCTGTTTGGAATCTTGCACTAAATTACATGCCTGATTTAGGAGATCGTATATAAAGGTAGTCCTCGACATACGACCAATTGATTAGCAACTGTTCACAGTTCTGACAGGGTAATTATAGAAATTAGGTCCCAAATCTTTGTTCTTCTCTCTCCAGCCAAGGTCTTGATGCAGAGTAAAACTGAGACAGCTCATGCTCCAGCAAAAGTCAATCAGAACAGAGCTGGAAGGGACCTTGGAGGTCTTCTAGTCCAACATCCAGCTCAAGCAGAAGACATATGCCATTTCGGACAAATGGCAGTCCAATCTCTTCTTACAAACCTCCAGTGATGGAACACCCGCAACGTCTGGTGGCCAGCTGTTCCACTGGTTAACTGTCCTCCCTGTTAGGAAGTTTCTCCTTAATTCCAGGTTGCTTTTCTCCTTGATTGGTTTCCATCCATTGTTTCTTGTCCTGCCTTCAGATGCTTTGGAAAATAAGTTGACCCCTTCTTTTGGGGGGACAACCGCTCAAATACTGGAAGATTGCTCTNGGGGGGGGGGGGGGGGGGGGTTTTAAGAGAAGAGAGGGGGGGGGGGGGGGGGGGGGGGGGGGGGGGGGGGGTTTGACGACCCCATCAGTAAATGTCTATTATGAGTTGTCTTTCTACAAACCCAGCTGTTGAAGCCATCAATCTCCACTGGCCTACTTCAAAGCTTAGAAAAAGGGGGGTGGGGTGGATAGAAAATTGGATCCCTTTAAAACTTTCCTCCATTATTATTATTTTTTTGCCCAGTCTTCAGTTCACAGGTTCAAAGGTCCAGCACACCGAGAGTTCCAGCCACTGATCCAAATCCAGCTGCAGGGAAGTCGGTTTCTTGACAAGATTTGCTCCTTTCTAAACGACTGTAAATCTCATCAGAAATGAACAGGTTCAAAGGACAGGTGGCTGCATTCGTAGAATCTAATAAATCAGGGCTAACAAAACTGAGGCATCCACATGACATAGAGAGGAAGCGAGCAGTTAAACTGTATTGTAGCTTAAGCATCACATAACAGGCTAAAGAAAAAAGGTCCCAGCAGCTACAACCAGCCCCATTTTGAGTCTGAGTAAAATGCTTTACAAGCCCAGTAGATCTGAGAGTTATGGTAAAAATTTCTGGCAGCTTTCTCAATACATCAAAATGGAGGATTACACCTTGAATACCTCGACTTAAAACAGTTCATTTAGTGCATGTTCAAAGTTACAACGGCAATGAAAAAAAGGACTTATGGACGTTTTTCAGTTTGTGGCATCCCCGAGGTTGCATGATTGAAATTCAGACATTTGGCAACTGATTCATATTTATGATGGTCACAATGTCCCGGGGTCACATCCCCTTTTACGACCTTCTGACGAGCAATCCATGGGGAACCCAGCTTCATTTAACAATCGTGTGATTAACTTATCAGTTGCGGTGGTTCACTTACCAACTGTGGCAAGAAAAGTCGTAAAATGTGGGGGAAAAAATCACTTAACAAATATCTCAACAACAGAAGTGTTGGGCTCCATTGTGGTGGTAAGTCGAGGACCACCTGTATAACCAATCACGTTGAAGGCATACAGCGCTGCTTTCCGTTAAACTCCTAAGCTTTTCGCGTCTCTCTCTTCCATTTTCAAACTCGGGTCTTCATTCCATGAAGAAATTTACTGTGAATAGTCCTTGACTTAGGATCCCAAAATCTCCATTGCTAAACAAGACAGTTAAGGGAGGTTTGCAACATTTTCCGACCTTTCTTGCTGCAGTTGTCAAATGAATTATTTATTAATTTGATTAATTGGTTAATTCAATTAACCGATTAATTGTTCTGACTGTCAGGAAATTTCTCCTTAGTTCTAAGTTGTTTCTCTCCTTGGTGAGTTACCATCGGTTGCCTCTTGTCCTGCCCTCTGGTGCTCTGGAGAATAGCTTGACTCCCTCTTCTTTGGGGCAGCCTCTCAAATATTGGAAGGCTGCTATTATGTTTCCCCTAGTCCTCCTTTTCATTAAACTAGATGTTCCTAATTCCAGCAACCGTTCTTTATATGTTTCAGCCTACAGTCCCCTAGATCCTCTTCTCTGCACCCTTTCCAGAGTCTCAACACCTTTTTTTTTTTTTTTTACACT
>BHFT01034604.1:0-26701 GCA_004320025.1 Laticauda laticaudata | reverse complement strand
GCAGCCCTTTATATAGAGGCTTGCCTGCCGGCTTGTAGCCAATGACATTCTTTTGACTTCTTGGATTGGTTCCTAATGAACCATTCCTTTACTGGCCTTTCTGGCCAATCAGAAGAAACTACTTGGAACCTTCCAAGTTTACAAAACATAGACCAAAGAGGGAAAGGAATAGATTTGTCAATTCTTCGAAGGAACTCTGAACTAAACATATATTGAATGATATGAAAGTGTCATAATACATGATATCTTACTTCAAGTATTACCTTTTTTCTTGTGTAATTAAAAACTCTGTGAATCTCTGTAAGAAAAGCAGAGTACAAAGGTCACTTTGGACAGGGAGATGGGCGGCATATAAATTTAATAAAGAAAGAAATAATTCAGCTTCTCAGATTGGCATCGATTTTATAAAACAGATTTTTAAAAATATGATTCTTAATTCATTTCAGCAACAAACTAACAAGTGTGGATAGATAGTCATGGCAGCCATTATTCTATTTCTCCCAATGCAATAAATTAAGAGTTTTGAAAGATGTTTTGTGCAGTTTTTTTAATTTCCTATAATTTTATTTGTGTTCTATATGTAAATTGGTTGACTCCAAATATGCAAACCTGATTGGTCAAATAAACTAAGCATTGGATTGGTTCTTCACTAGGAAACCAATCCAATGAGCTGCTGGGAAAGCGGCAAAATTCAAAACAAAACTGCCGTGTTGGCTACGGCTGGCCAGCCTGTTATAAAAGGCTGGCCCTCGGTTTCAGCCAACTGTTCCTTAGTTGTGAATAAAGCCTTTTTGTTGTTGGAACCCGGTCTACCTCGTGTGTTTTCCGAATAAAACAATTTTAACCCGTGCTAGTGGTTGTGAACATGAAATAAGTAAAAGGGAAATTGCTCTGGATGAATTAAACAAATGTATAAGCAGCTCATGAATTACCTTGGATCTTTTTTATCCTGTTATTTCGAAAGGATTGTTCTTTTATAATTACTTGGTAGATCCACACATTTGAAAATGGTTATTTATGGCAGTTATGCATCATGGCAATGTCCTGACATCTCACGCTAATAAATCAATAAAGAGTACATAAATGGAGCATTTGCACTAAGAGTAAATCTGAGCTAACCGCATGATCTTAATGCTTGTATTTATCACCACCCATTCATTTAAAACTAGAGCTGTCAAGTAAGCTGAGAACCAATGAGATACAGTGGAAAACAATGCCAGGAAATATCTGACTGTATAAAAAATAATGTTAGAACATAATTCTGTGAATTATAATCCCTAGCTCCAGAACCTTCTTGGGCCTGTAAAAGTCCAATGAAAGGCAGTAATATAGGACAGTTAAATTAAAAATATAACTTTAAGGACATTTTTATAGGTTCAAGCCACTATTTATTTTTTCTTCCTTGTTTTCTCCTCCATAAAATGCACTACTTCCCAGAAATGTCTGTGGATCTCTTTGAAAAGTATGTAGTAGAAGACTTTTTACTGATTTCATTGATGAAAAAAAGCCCTTCAGACTCACTTCTTCACTATGAACAACATAACATGTTCCACACATTAGAATTATTCCTTTTGTCTTAACTTACAAAATTTTTACCCTCTTGTTCCCTCTAAAATACAGGGGGAAAAAAGTTCAGTTTGTATCCAACGTAATTCAAACACATGCAACTGTGAAATTTCAGCCTAAGAATAGAAGTAACTGGTAAGATCATGGCTTGCAGGCTGAAAACAAAGGAGAAGAAAAAAAATACTGTATTGAAATAATGGCAGTACTGAATATTTTATCACTATATAATCAGCCATGATATATTGGTTGAGCTTCTAAAGAAAAGGAAAGAAAAATCAATATGGTATGTATGGATGTGCAGTATTGATATATCCTTAGCTGTGATATATTGCTTGCATGATTACTCAGCACATTATTTGGTTTTTCCCCCCCACTGAATATTGCTTTTCTCTTGTAATTCATACCTTGCAATTCATATTGATCTTTGATATGGATTCACAATACTATCAGGACAAAATTCTTAATTTGGGGGCTTCTTTATCACACCTCTATCTCTATCTCCTTTATATATCTATAGTATATGTTGTATAGCCATAATGATGTTTGTTTTCTTAAGCTTTTGGGGGTACTTACATGTATGGTATTCAGTTTTGTTCGGGTCCCACGTCATCATAGTTGTGCTTTTAAAGTTGTAGCAACATTTCAGCAGAATCTTATGTGCCATCATCAGGCTTCTGTACTGTGTTCATCTGTGAGTCAGACATTTACAACATTTAATGATGTTTTGCTATATTTATTTTACTATACTAGTTGTAAATAGCTTACAGTCCAATGGATGTGCAATATATATCTATATCTATATCATCCATATCTATCTATCTGATAGTCATCTGTCCATCAATGCATCCCAACCTTTCAAACATGCCATATTCCAAGCTAGATGGACAAATCAAGTCTTAACTTGTCTCCTCAAACTCAGGAAAGGAAAGGTTTCTTGGGATGAATCGCCAAGGGAAATTCTGAACATGGGGAAAGCAGTTGAATATGCCTTTCTTCTGACTCCAGATAAACGGCATTTTTGGAGATATGGAGCCTGGCAGCAATTAACTGTTCCATATGGTTGGATGGGCAGGTGGATATGAGAAAAGGTGCTCCTTTAGATAATCCAGAACCTATGAAGGGCCTTAAAGGTGAAAACCATAAATAATATCTGGAAGCCAGTTTGTTTAAAAAAAGGAGAAGGAACCTTAAAACGAATATGTGCAACAAATGGCAATTCCCTCCCAAAGTTTTTGGAGAGACTCCCCCCACCTGAAAAAAAGAGACATAAAATTTATCTCTATTTTTAAAGAAGGAAAATTCTTCAGGGAAATTGAGGAAATTGAGTTTTTGAGCAGTCTTATTAACTGAAGTTCCTATAAAATATTTTGCCATAAACCATGAGCTGTGAAAATATCAGAACCAATGACCTTTTGAGAAATGTTGAAACAATCCCTCTTCAAATTAGGAAATGAATCATAAGCCTGGTGTTTATTATTTAAACATGTTACTATTAATACATTCTCACCTTTAACAAATAGAGTTCTAATACAAAGTATAGAATAGATTATTTAACATGCAATTGCTCCACTAATTATAAAAATGTCCCATTGTGCTTTCTCATTAATTTATATGTGGAAAAAATGCTATGTGTTTTGTGGATTTCCATGTGTTTCCATAGATATGTAAAGTTATTCTCTACAAATGTAAACTAAATTCATTTATTTGTTATATGTTAACATGAGTCCATGTTTTCTTTTTCAATTTGCTTCGTTCATTTTTTCCTAGCTTGTTACAAGGAGATATAATATATGATATAACATTAAAGAACGCTTTGTTTTTACATAATTGACATTGTTCTGAGCTTCCTTAACAGGTATGAAAAGAAAGGTTGATACCTAAAGCCCATGTCACACAGCACCAATGTATGGAAAGAGGATGTAAAACAGAGAGAAACACTTGCCATCCATTGGTTAACGTGATGCATCCGTTCTACTGGCAACTGCGTCCATTTTTCATACTCTCTATACGTCCAGCATCCGTCTACTAGAGATTTCATCCACTCAAAAAGTTTTTGAAGCTTGCACAAAACTTTTTTGGAGCGGATAAAGTATCGAACATTCGTCGTTCTACATCCGCTATGCATATGGGGAATACACTGTTATAACGTCCGTCGTCATCCGTTACCGCATCCACTATAATCCGCAAATGCATCCGCTGCGCATCGGCGAAATCTGCATCCGCTCCAGCAGAAAAACGGACACAGGGAGGAAGCGAACAGACATGGAACGGACACGACAGCGTGAGTAAGCACAGACGTGGAAAGGATGAAAGCGGGATGCAGCTCGCATACAAAGCATTAAAACGGAAAAAAAGTTTCATATAGGGGACGTATCTCGGATATTTAGCATGTCTGCAGGATGCCTAGAAGATGCAAAAGGACACCAAGCAGCAAAACCTATATTTTCTATAAAAAGGGGGAGAAATCACCTGATCTCAGTTTCAGTCCAGCAGCCCTGTGGTGCAGACCTCCTTCAGCCTTCATCTTGCTCTTCCACAGATCCAGTCATTTCCCACCATGGATCGTCACACACTCCTTTTGGTAAGCCGCCATCGTTCTACCAACAATGCGAATCCCTCTACAGGCCTCTTTCATCTGTTCTATGGGAAGAAAAGGAGGCATCCAAGAGTGATGGATCACGGAAGAGCTGAAGATGGACTGTTATAATAAGCTGATGGTGGAGCTGAGGAACGAAGACTCTCGTCCATTCTCCAGAACTTCTGAGGATGCACCGCCATGTTTGATGAAGTTGTGGAGCGGCTGAGACCCAGGTTGACCAGGCAACACACCAACTTCTGGCCCAGCCTGGACCCTGGGCTGAAGGTGGCACTGACTCTGCACCACCTGGCCTCTGGGACCACGTACAGGAAGCATGCAGTATGCCTGGAGGGTGCCAACAAACACCATCAGCATGTTGGTCAGAGAAGTGGTGGCAGGCCATCTTCGAAGAATACCGTACAGGAGCTCCTCCAGTGCCCCTCCACTAAAGAAGACTGGAAGAAAGTTGCAGAGCAGTGGTATCAGAAGTGGAACTTCCCCCACATCATTGGAGCCATAGATGGAAGCACGTGCCTGCAAGCTCGAGCCAACTCAGGGTCCAAATTATTTCAACTACAAGGGCTTCTTCAGCATCATCCTCTTCCCATGGCCAATGCTGACTACAACTTCATGTACATCAATGCTTCAGGCAAAGGGTCATCTTCAGATCCCAGGTATAACAGCCAGTCACCTCAAAGGAGGGGCTGGAGCACACTCATCATGGGCTTTCCCAGATCCAGACCCCCTGCCCAAGACACACAAGATGTGCTACCACTTCATCGTGGAGGATGACGCCTTCTCCTCAGAACCTACCTCATGAAGCCCTACACTTCCAGATGCCTCACCCGTGAAGAGAGGATCTTCAACTACAGGTTGTCCAGGGCAAGGCGGGTGATGGAGAACGCCTTTGGCATCCTGGCCAACAGGTTCCAGGTACTTCTCACTAACATGCAGCATCACCCAGAGACCGTGAGGAACATTGTGGAAGCTTGCTTCATCCTGCACAATCTCATGCGCACCAGCTACCCAGTCTTGCAGAACAGGCTCGTGGACCGCCAACAAGGGTATTGGGGACATGGAGCCTGGTGAATGGAAGCAAGGGGAAAAGCTGATTGATACTGTGGATGTGCAAGCCCCAACAGAGCTTCACATGAAGTGAAGAAGCAGCGCATCCTCCTGAAACATTGGTGGCAACTCCCCAGCTGGAGCAGTGGAGTGGCAAGACAGGATGGTAGATGCTTAATGGATGCTTCCTTCAGCTGTCTCATCACACAGATGAGATTGTGCCATGTATGTTGAGTGGCCCTACAATGAACAGGGCATTTAATAAAGAGTTGTGTTTATGTTGAAATGTGTTGATGAATGTTTAAATTGTTATTGATAATAAAGGGCCATAGGTGTGGCACCTGGGAGGGGTGGACCATACAGAACTGAACCAAGTGTGTCAAGCAAAGATAAACTTTATTAATAACAAACTGTAAAAGCAAATGACCCAAGCCAAGTGTCCCAAGCAAAGATAAAGTCAACAGTTAGCAACCCAGTCTCTGGCACTCTTCTCAGACACTCTGAAGGCATGCCCATAGTCTCAGGGTGAAGGGTCCAGGGTGCTGTGGAGGTGGTTGCTGCTGGAGTGCTGGTCTGAGGTGCTATTGGGATGCCTGGCCCCGAGAGGACAACAGGGGATGGTGTGTGGAGGAAGCTCTCAGAGAGCTGGCTCAGTCCGTGATGTTGAGAGCCCCTTCCTCCATGACATTGGTGTCAGTGAAAAGACCGATGACAGATGTCCTGAGGCCGGGCTTGGCTGTGGGGTGGAGGAAGGAGGAGTGTAGTGGGCCTGTCTGGTCTGCAGCTGAGCGAGGTGAGGCGTGGGTGGCATCTGTGGCGTGGGTGGCAACTGTGGCGTGGGTGGCATCTGTGGCGTGGGTGGCATCAAGTGGCAATCGATGAACCTGTGGCTGGACTGGGAAGGGCTGCCTGGTGCTCTGGAACTCCTGGTAGCCGTAGCCTTGGTAGGTGAAGGGCCTGTGGAAAGCCTTGGAAGGGCTGTGACATCACTCTGGGGTGGTGGAGGAGCAGAACCTGGACTGGGTCGGAACAGGTTCAGCTGGGCCTGGAGGGTTGTGCAGAAGACCTGTGATCTCTCCCTTATCACCTGGACTTCGTGATTTGGACATGTCCAGGAGGGTCTGGTTTGACGTAGGTGAGGAAGGACTTGCGGTTTGAGGATGGTATGTTGGAGTGTAACCAGCTGAGAGAGGAGATCTGCGCTGCTTTTGATGGTGTCCTGATCTCCAGCAGGACAGTGTGGCTCTGCCTCCCCGGTCTGCCTCTCTGCCTAATTTCTGTGGAGGTGGAGCTGGGGTGTGGGTGTGGTTGTCTCTGGTGGCAGTGCCGCTCTCCTTGCTCCCACTTGCATCAGGGGTCCTCCACGTGCTCCGCCATGGGGGAGTGCAGTTGTCAGCAGGGTCTCTGTCGTGGGATGCTCCACAGATACCTGCCTGGACACAGGAGCTGACTCTTGGCAGAAAGAAGTACTGCCTCTCTTTGGGCTGCCTGAGAGGAGAGGGAAGACAGAGGGGCTGCTCCTCGGTGGCGGACCTCACCCTCCAAGAAGCTGCACTTGGCCATCACGTAGGTCTCCATAGTCGGTGAGCTTGAGCTGCGGCCTGGCCAGACTTCTTGAGGTGCAGCTTCCCGTACCAGGTGTGCATGTGCTTCACCACTTGAGAGGACCTCGCAAAGTGTAGCCCAGGCTCTCTGCCTTCTCTCTCCAAGCCGCCTGCTTCCTCTTGGTGTCTCGATAGAGCCTGTGTCCCTTCTGCCATACGGTACTTCATTCTCCCTCAACCATTCGAGGCACCTCATCCTCATGTTCCTCTTCAATGGAGTATTGCCTCCTCTCCCTATCTCGTTGTTTGCCTCTTCTCCCCTGGCAGGGCCTTAATGAGCCCTCATTAGAGGGGCTTTGAAGTTCTAGGGGCTGGCTCCACCACCAGCACAGCAGCAACGCAGCAGCACCAAGCCAGCACCAGCAGGACAAGCACCAGCAGGAACAGGATCAGCAGCAGAGAAGCACCAGCAGCACAGCAGGACTAGGAGCACCAGCAGGAACCAGCAGGACCAGGAGCAGCACCAAGCAGAGTAAAGCACCAGCAGAAGCACCAGCACCAAGAGTAGCGCCAGCAGAGTAAGCACCAGCACCAGGAGCAGTGCCAGCAGAGTAGCCCCAGCAGAAGCCCCAGCACCAGGAGCAGCACCAGCAGAGTAAGCCCAGCAGCAGCCCAGACCAGGAGCAAGCACAAGCAGCAAGCTCCAGCATCAGCAGAGTCAGCCCGAGCAGCAGAAGCCCCAGCAGAAGCAGAGTCCCAGGGGGTGGGATGGTGGCCCTGTCCTTCTTGCCAGGGCTGGCAGAAGATGACAGTGGCTTCCTCTTCTTCCCATGGTTGTTGGCTGGAGCTGTGTCTGGCAGCAGGTCTTTCCCTCTGAATGGTGACCTGCTTGCGAGCTGCCACCTTTTATATCCACGGGGCTGACGCAATGCATCCTTCGCATATGCACGTGAACGCTTTGCATCCGCTAGGACATCCTTGGCATCTGCTAGGCATCCCGGTAGGCTTCCGTGATGCATCCGCTGTATCCACTCGGCATCCCACTCAGCAATCCGTTCCTTCCGCTGTGCATTCCGCTTCGCTGTGCTCCCTGGAAGCCTGTGGATGTGCCATCCACTTCCATCTGCTAGGCTTGCATGGAGCATTCCGCTTTACATCCTGGCCACGTCCTCCTCACCGTCGTTCTTTCCATTGTTGTCTGCTCTGTTTATGCAGAATGTTGTCTGCTCTGTTTATGCAAATTTGGGGCACTTTTGAGAGCGGATAACAACAGATGGAAAATTTTCTCGTCCGCTCTGTCCTTTTTACATACTTTTTGCATCTGTCGGCCTATGTGACAGGTCCTTAAGTGTTATTTTAGATAAACAATTTCCCTGTCTTGCTAATTATAACAGGAGCATTGTCATTGAAGTCTCAAAATGGCCCCAGTCAGGCCAGCTTCAGGGTTGACCAGTATTTCTCAATAGGATTGAAAATATAGGAAGTTTAAATTTCTTTTAAGTAAGGAGTACTTCAGAAATAGCAGTGTAGTATTATTCCCCACTGGGAAAATTTGTTTCAGAGTCAAGTATTTGCTTTATAGTGGTGTTTTTCCATATAATCCTTTGCACTGAGTATGTAATAGAAAAATTTGACACTCTGTTTAACCTATGAGTCACCGAGAAATTTATTCAGTTCTGTTTCAGATCTCCTCAAAACTCTGGATGGTTCAGGAACACTTCTGAAAAGAGATGTATGTAGGAGGAGATGTAGAAGGAAAGATTGCATTGGATGAATTTTGATGTAACCTCAAATGTTTGTTAGCTTTGTGACACTTCAAAGGTTAGAATTTTCAAGAGAAAAATATTTACAGTCCAGAGAATGAAAGTTTGAGGAGTAAAGAAGGTTCATATAATGGAAGTATGTCAGTGCAAGGAATAGGAAAAGAAGAGCTTATCAAGAGAGAGTATGTTAACTCATATGTTGTGACTAAAGTGAATCAGTTTCTATCAGGGGTGGGTTTCTACTGGTTCTGTCCACCTCTGTAGAACCGGTAGCTGTGTAGAGCAGCAGGCATAGAACTGGTTCTATGTCTGCTGATGATTTTGCCCACGCGCCCACCTGGGCTCTTACCTGATCTTTATTTCCTGATTTTTCAACTTCAGCTGCTGAACGAGGCACAGCTGCAGTTAAAAAAGCAGGAAAAGAGGGCTGTTTCAAAGGCTGCTTCTCTGCACACAGCGTGCTGATGACAATTTACAGGTGCGTCTGCTCTCAGCGTGCAGGGAAGCACATCATAAATCACTGAACCTCATAAATCCCAAACCGGTAGTTAACCTTGTCATATCCCACACCTGGTTTCAATTTGTGATACCTGAGAAAAGAAACATGCTGCTTGAAGCAATATGTTCCTCAACTTCTCTTTTGGATCCAGGCCCAGTGTAGCTTATTATTTTCTAGCTAGATGTTATTAGAGATACTTTAATTAATATCATAAATGCCTCTTTGAGGAAGTGCCAGCTGTTTGCTTGCTTAAAGAAGGCATTTATTTAAAAGCCTTCGTTAGATTCTGTGAAACTAGACAATTATTGGAGAAATTCTAGCCTTCTGCTTTGGGAAAGATGGTTGAGATATTAGTGGCTTCTCAACTGCAGATTTTCTTGAAAAAAGCATGTCAGTGTCGGTTTGTAGTGTGCTATGAGTTTGAGACTGCCTTGGTTGGATTGATAGGATTAACAGAGATGTTATGATTTTTCTAGATTTTTAGACCACTCGGTAGTTTTGGATGTCAATGACCACAGTATCCTTCTAGATCAGTGGTTGCCAACTGGTGGTCCGCAGAGAAATGTCACTCCCAGAGCACCCCCTCAAAGCAATTAATCCAGGCTGCATGAGAACACAAGGCTGCATCACCGACATGGCCTGAGGGAACCCTCCCTACCCACTCACTCCTTACCTGGCAAACTTGCCTGCTAGGGTGCTATTTTTCCTTTTTTTCCTGACTATCAGCTGTTCTGCTGTGCTGGGAGATTTAGATTAGTTAGGAAGCAGGAAATCATTGGATTGTAAGCAGAGCCAAACCTCCCTTAGGACTGAAGTTTCTATTATTCAGTTGCAGACTCAGATAGCTGAAGCCAGAAACACAGATCTCTAAGTGAATCTGTGATTCTGTGAGCAACTCAAACTGCCTGCCTGGTTGCCTGATTTGAAATAAAAGTTGCCCTTTTTTTCATAAAAAAATTCAATATTTACATACATGGTGTGTTGTGAGTTAATTTTGTGAGTTTGCTTGCAAGAAAATTTTATGTGACAGATTCAGGTAGCCAACGGAAGAGAGATAGATCTCTGAATCTGTGATTCTGTGAGCAACTTAATCTGCCTGTCCGTTTTGCCTGATTTTGGGTAAAAGCTGCTCTTTTTTATGAAAAAAAATCAATATTTACATAAATATTTATAATATTTACATACCAGCCATGCCCATCTAGTCACATGACCACCAAGCCACACCCACAAATTAGGCCATACCCAAGAACTGGTTGCTAAGAAATTTGAATCCTACCCCTGCCTCTGTGTGTGTGTGTGTGTGTGTGTGTGTATCAGAGATAGATTAGATCAGATCTCTCTCTCTCTCTTCCACCAACATCAGCAAGCCACCATCAGTCAAAATTCATATTAGTGGTCCCTGGGATTTAAAATTATGAGTTTGGTGGTCCCTGAGGTCCAAAAGGTTGGTGACCCCTGTTCTAGATCACCTAACTGAATGTCCAATTTTCTTTCAATTTCTTTAGAGAGCCAATTTTCTATCGTCGAGAAGGTGGTGGGCTAGAAAGCAAGATTGGACTTCCATTTGTTGGAAATGGTGTAGGATCTCCTGATTGAGTGGGGGGTTGGACTAGATGACCTATAAAGTCCCTTCCAACTCTGATTATCTGTTATCAGTAAAGCAGGAGGAATTAGTTTTAGGACTCCCTTAGGCATGAAAGCCAGCTGGATGACTTTGGGCCAGTCATTCTCTCTCTGCTAATCCCACCTCATGGAGATGTTTAATGGAAAAATAGGAAAAGCGGATCTCACCATTCTGAACAGGGCCACAGTGTCCAGAAGGAAGCAAATGCACACCTGGTGAGTGCTCCTAGAATCTCCTTTTTTCTTACTGAAATATTTTTATGCAAATAATGTCTTCCTGGGAAAATGTGTTCTTTTTTTTTTAACACAGTGTTGAATCACTCAGCTAATATAACATATTCTACATAATTCTACCTTTGCTTGCCTGGAATCAGTTTGTACTGACAGGTTGGTCTCTGGACACTAGTAGCTAATTTATTTCCAGGTAAAATGTGAAGTGATGGTTATTATCCTTGGCTAGGTCTAAAGTAAATTATTTGAGAAAATATTGCTTCTAGAAAAATCATCCCAGCTCACTGAAATCATCTTCATTGTTACTGCCATGCTGAATATTTTTTAAAAAATTCCAAAGATCTTCAACAATAACTTTTCAATTTGGCTGTTAATTATTTTTGTTTATAATTAATACATGAAATGAAGACATTGGTCATGTACATTTATCAAATAACCAAAGAAATAGCAGGAAACTATAAGCAATTGGGTAAGATTGCATAATCTTACAGTAATCTTACAATATCAGAAGGTTCATCGCTGATTTTTTCCCCATTCCTTCCAGTATACATTGCAATATATGAAGGAATTTGCATATATAAAAATTATGTAAATGATAAGTTTACAAGGTCATCAAATTTTTCTTTAAAATCTATAGAATAATCTCATTCTATTTATTATACATTTACAAATTTATTGTAAAATAAATATATATTGTTATAAATGTATAATATATTGTTATATTATATTTATTATAAATTTATAATATATTATTAAATAATTATTCCTGGTATGTTTTGACTGAGAATTAGTAACCTATGTATGATTTGATTGCTTAAAGTAACCTATCATTAAATGTTGTATCTTATGATTCTTGATGAATGTATTTTATTTTTTTCTTATGTACACTGAGAGCACATGCACCAAAGACAAATTTCTTGTGTGTCCAATCACACTTGGCCAATAAAGAATTCTATTCTATTCTATTGTCCCTTATTTTTTAATAGTTTCAAGCTAATCTGCATAACTCTTCTTATCAAGGCCATTCCTACATTACGAAGTGTGGAGAGGTTACCTCAGGCAACAAATTTTGATATTATTAAAAGGCAGAATTCATTAATTTGAATCTAAGTGCAATAAAATCATGGTTGACTTCATGCCTATTAGTTTTACTGGCTCTCTTTTCCTCACAGAGGATCCAACCTAATTAAAATTAGCCCACTTTCACAATTGGTGAAGAGAGAAAAGTACTTGGACATTTCTTTCCTCAGATGACAAAACAAATGTCTCGGCTAAATATATTATATGACTTACTTGTGGTCAATGCAGTGAATTGATTCAGATACCTTGCCATAGTTCCTCTTCTAATGACATTTTTGCATACGATACAGTGAAATAGTGATTATCCTAANCTTGTGGTCAATGCAGTGAATTGATTCAGATACCTTGCCATAGTTCATCTTCTAATGACATTTTTGCATACGATACAGTGAAATAGTGATTATCCTAAAAATCTCCATGTTGCAATGTTCATCCTGAGAAGAAAGTTTATAAATAGTTATAAATTTGGAGTTTACTTCCAAAGCAGCCTTCAGTTTTCCTCTTTCCTTATTTGATGTGCCTATAAATTTATCTTTTTCTCTGACCCACAATCTAGCTTTGGAATTTGTTGGGGGAATTGCTTGCATAATCAAGGTTAGAATAGCACAACATGTTTCAATTTGTTTATGAATATTTGAGAATAAATTATTGCTTTTCCAAAAATAGCTCTTTGCAATATTGTTTAGTGTTTACTGGCTATCTTACCTGGCTCTGCAGCTTGGAGAAAACTGAAAACCTATTTGGATATATCTGGAATTCCTGATCCCTCAGCTTCAAAGTTGGACATAAGTTCAACAAAAATTACCCTCTTTCCTCAGTGATCATTCTACCCTTGATATCCTCTACACATTTTCTTGAATTAAACATTGGGAGAAGGAAAGAAATAATTGTGAGCTTCTGAAATGGGTTTCTGTGCTGTTTTCTATTAGGAATGTTAAGAATTGATAGTCACCAAGCAGTTGGGTTGGAAATATATAAACCAGGATAGACATTTAATACTTTTAATCTTAAAGGGCATGCTAAACTTGTAATTGGGTGTGGTTCCTCAAACGTCCATAAGATGGAGCCAGAAACCTGGGTTGTTATGTTCTGTTGTTGCTGGATGTTGCTAGGTGTTCTGATGTTCAGTGTTGGTTGGTTTGCATTTTTCCCTACTGACTGTTGCTGATTGTCGTTTTTCTTGGATTGCTGTGTGTCTGTTTACTGAACTGTTTATGGTACTGGACTTTGTTATTTGGATCATCCCTAGACTGAAAACTGAATGCTTTAACCATGTATGACTTGGAGTGTTTGTTGGACTTTGATTAACCATTTACTGGAAGTAAAACCTACATTTTACTATTCAGTGTTTCTGTATGCTGGTTGTGTGTTATTCAACATCACTCTCACTACACTTCTCTGTGAGCACTCATTCTCCCAGCAGGAGAATGTGTTACCTCAACACAGACAAGGTTGTATTATGGTTACTATCAGTTAATAATAATTAGCTGATTTTTTTTTTTAAAAGAACACAATGTACATGAGACTATAGAGCAAGCTATTCAACTTCAATTGAAGTCTACCAGGCTTAAAGTGGTCAAGGTTGGAGACCCCTGGATTAAGTGATTCCAATTCTTAGGACTTTAAGAGAACCTTCCATATATAGGCATAAAATTCTTCTTAACCATTAATAGTTTCTTTTTAAGCATGAAAATCCCTTGATATACTTCTTTTTTTTGCTTTGAATGTCAAAAGTAAGTCTCACCCTACCTCTATAATAGGCTAGTGATTATAATAAGGAACAAAATAGGAGAGAAAATAATCCTATGGACCAGATATAACTTTATATATTGAAAACAGCTATTTTTAGATGAGTCTTGGATCAATGTCCAGAGTGCCAAAAATGCACCTCCCCACAGGTAAGAAATGAGAAATTTTCAGGACTGTTGAACATTGCACATTTTCACAGTGATCAAGACAAAACTATTTTAGTCCAGGTGTTCATGTTATTATGTTCTACTAGAAAGCTCAGTATTGTTCAATCAGCCTCAAACATGAGAATGCAGACAGCTGAGCTATCGCTAGCATATTGCAGTGTAATACCTGAAAGGTGTTTTTTTTTTAATTTTTTCTTTTACTTTGAGATTTGAAAAGATGTGCTACCTTGAATGACATTGCTTTTTGTACTGATTATAAAGCATTTTGTTGACAAAAGGGTTTTAAAAATGTGTAACAGAAGAAAATAGAAATAATAAGTATTAATGAGAGTTATTCCCAACATTTTGGGTTGTGTGTGGCAATACTGCTGCTATAAATAAGACAATAAAATAGGTTAACAATCAATAAATTTTTTCTGTATGAAATATTTGTTCTGCTCCAGTTGATGACTTCAAAAAACAGCAGGTTTTCTACTATGTAGGAGGGATATGATTGAGCTCAGTCCAGATCAAATATTGAAAGTTGACAGCTGCATGCATGACTGAAATTGAAACAAGTCTCAATTGTTGTTTCAACAAAAGCAACCTCGGAATAAACTTTTTGGACTATTATAGATCAGACTAGTATTAGTTCCACTCACTGTGGGAAATGGACCTCAAGTTAGAGGGCCTGATCAATTTCCATTAAGGGATCATGTTAACAGCAAAGTTGCCTTACTAAATCTGAGGTGACATGTACAACCCTATTAATTTGGATTCAAATGCATAAGCAAATGTGATTTTCTTGTCTCTCAGTTTAAAAAACAAAAGGTACAGGAATGGGATAGAAAGGCCTCATGGTTGAATGTTTGCAAAAGTGAGTTAAATATGACCTGATTTGTCATCCTTAGAGTTGAAATAAAAAAATGAGCAATCTTGTGGTGATTGGGGGTCATCCTTCCATTGTTGTTGTTTTTGAAGTATGAGATGGAAGAATGAGGGATAATTATGAAAGACAGAACTCTATCATTACAGTGTTTTATTCCTCTGGGATTTTGTTTTCATTTTTACAACCTAGCAAACCTGTTTATGTGTTTCCCATATCAAATGAAAACCATATCAAAGATTTTCAGCTGTTGTGTTGGTGGGGTTCACTTCCTGCTTTATAGCAACAATCCAACACAAGTCTTTATCCTGTCCAAAGAGCTTCCAATTTGAACTATTCAACCTATGTGAAAGTCTATTCTTGTTTTGTATTGATACAATTTCTATCTAGATAGCTATCTTAATACCTCTGTTCCCATCTAACTAAATAATTAGCTAAGTATCTCACTGTGTTGCCTCAATTAGAAACATCTCTATTTCACCTGTTTAGATCTATCTATCTATCCATCCATCTGAAAGGAAGACTCCTTTTTCACCCCCCTCCACAAATGGGAGGTTATTTTAGATCGACTGAACTAAATACTAATGGAGCAAATTACCATTTTCTTTTCATTTTTGAAATGGGTCATCCCAGATTCAGAGATGTGTTTTTCTGAAATTAGTTGATAACTATTTCTCTGAAACTTAAATCTCTGAATTTCTATGAAAACCAAATGCATAATTTGTAACATTTTTATGATTGAGAGGATAGAAGCACATTTGCAGGTGACATAAATATAAGAGGGACTGCTAGCACATCAGAAGACAGACTGACATTTCAAGAGGATCATAATAGACTTGAATGTCAGGCTCCATCCAACACAGTAGTATTTAATGGTGCAAAGTTCTGCATGTAGGTAGGAAAAAAACAGATAGTCCAATACAGGAGATACCTGGCTAGGCAATAGTATCTCTATACCATGATAGACCACAGATTAAGCATGAGCCAGCAGTGTGCTATAGCTCCCCAAAAAGCCAGTGCAATCATGTGTTACATCAACAGAGATACAGTGTCAATGTATTTCAGTGAATTGAAGATCAGAATGCTTCTTGAAAGACTGCCATAGGGAAGTGGGTGTGAATTTTTTCTCCCCATTGTCTGAGGATAAGGCAGGAATCATTGGATGGAAGCTTTACAGAGAGGGAGATTAATATAAGATAATATATATATATAACTCGGGGGTTGAACTGTGGAGCCCATGGTATTCTCTGAGCTTGGTTTTTTGCTTGCAGATATTTCATTACCAGATTAGGAAACATCTTCATGCAAGAATGGAGGTGCAGTTTGTTCTCTTTTTATGTACAGTGGCTTGCCCAGGTAGTGTTGAATAGGTGTTGAGCACTAGGGAGTCATTGAGGGAGCTTCAAAGTTAAAATAAGAACACATTTCGTGATTGTAGGTAATGGCTGCAGCTTTGGATAGTCCATAACTTGAACTTTACAAACAAAAGTTGGACAGGCATCTGTCTGGAATGGTCTGATGATTCCTTCACCAGTTAATTTGTTGGACTAAGTTCTGCAAGGACCCCTTTCAACCCAATTATTCTGTAATTTCATCTGTCATCTGTTATGGCTATATTCATTTCCCCCAGTTAGCATTGGCTTTTATCTTCAGCCATCTTTATTTTAGATGTGGAACCACTTTTTTCCCCACACTACTTACCCTTTTTCTTTCCTGTGCAGTGCCATTCTTTCAAAGTTCTGGCAGTGCTGCAAGGAGAAAGATTATCTAAACTGTAATTTATTCAGCCCAAAGCATTTCGATTAAGGTAAAATCATTATCTGGGGCACGATAGAACAAAGAGTTCTGCATTTCCTACATGCTCTTTCACAAAACTTGTTTCAGACATCACTTTTATGGTGTTCCTAATGAAGATTTTAATAGAAATGTGTGGGCTGAATCAATTTTAGGAGAATGTTCTTTGCAGAACCTCAGGTTTGGCACCATGCTTTTACACTGCACTCTTCCTCAGTTTCATTATAACAACAGTGAAAAAATAATATAAATCAAGGAGAAAACACTATTGTTAAATAAGGGGAAAACATCTTGAGAACCATGTGGCTCTTTTTGGTGCAATAGAACCACTCTTTCTAATAGAGTAAATCTTGTTCTCTTGGGACAGTGAAATAACTTCTTCCATTACTCCGAGTAATGTTTTCACTGAGTGCAAAACCAACTCAGACTGAAAGTATTCCTTTCTCAGATAGAACTGCTCTTCTGAGAAAACCCACTTTCATTCTATTGGGACAATCCTGAGCAATACTTCACAAAAAGTAATCCCCTTTTAGCTTATTTCTGCTGAAACAAAGCAATACACACACAGAGAGAGGGAAGTTTGGTTTTTGTTATTTTATGTATAGAGACACTGCATCTGTAAAACAACAGGCCTATCCCTTTACTTCCTTAGGAGAAAGTCATACTGATCTTTATAGACATTACTGCTGGGCAGACAAATACATTGTTTAGTGTTTTGATAAGAATAGGTTCAATTTAAGGAGGCTGTACTCCTTAAAAATGGTTATAATTCTTCCATTGTCCTGTTTACTGGTAGCATCAGGTAACACTATCATTTCAGATGTGTTCCCAAAATTACAAAAGTTTATTAATTGAAACCATATATTACTTTAACAGGCCTTTAAACTGAAAAAATAAAACCTGTGTGTATCTTTGATAAATGTTTAGGTTTATATTTCTCTTTACTGAATGCAATAGTGGGCTGTTTAGTTAAACACCTACTACCTGGGAGAAAGAGGGGGTGATATTTCAATCAAGGTAAATCTGACTTATATTAGTTTCTCAACTGATTTAACACTATTGATAACTGGATTTGGATAGATTTAGAGAATTGACTGGATTCACTGTAGGCTGTTAAGAGCTTTCTTGGTGAGATGCATGAAGGAAAACAAAATCTTCCTCTTGCCTAACCTTTTAACCTTTTCCAGATTATTTTGTCATAGGTGACTGAACTATAGTATGTAAAATTTGGTCTTTAATAGACTGTTGTACAGCATGGTGAATAGTATTATAATAATTCCTACACCATCCCAGCCACCCATGTAGCACAGTAAACAGTAGATTTTGGCAGACAGTCAGATGAGACAGTCAGATGGGCCTGTTGATCAGAGAGAGGGGATTCTTATAGATTTTAATTACAGCACCTTTCTACTTTCAGACCCTACTCTTGTGCATCACAGAATATCGTGATAAACTCTCTGTTCCTTTCTCATGACAGGTCAGCACTACCATCCAGGATGAAATAGATTATAGATGTTTTCAGTGGTTGTGGCATTAAAAATGACAGCTTTTAGTTTGGAGGATTTGCTCTCTCTCAGTTACTTTGACTCTCTTTTTAGTTTTCAACCTGACAGAAAAGGATAACAGGAACAATCCTGTCCGGGGTCAAAAAAATCCATGTTGCAGCTTCCCATCCTATCTCAGTTACTATTGTAATGTTTGCTTTCAACAAGGACACTTTCCACAGACTCTCTAATATCTCCCACAATACCAAGCAGGAACACATAGAAGCTCATAAAAATCACTTCTTATTTTATAAATTGTCTCCCCAATATTTATTCATGAAGACAATCATGCCCAACTCCATTTGGTTCTCTTCAAGCCAGGATGATGAAATTTCTGAATAAAAAGCTTCACTCAGGAACTTCTACAATCCAGTCTTGTAGATAGTTGGAAGGAAGCATACCTTGCTGAACTATCTCCCTTGAGAATTTGATAGCATTACCCTGAATTCAACTCTCAAGTTTTTGAATATTTCGTTGAATATCCAAAAACTTAAGAATTGAATTCAGGGTAATGCTATCAAAAACTTTATTGTTGTTTAAATCAATGCTTTCAACATGTCCCAGATCCTGAATGTCATTCATGATAGAGCTGCCTGCTGATTTCAAGAATAAAAAAAAGAATCATTTACAAGATTTGTTTAGTTGGGAATAGCTTCTTAGAGGTTTGAGTGGACATGCATTGAAAGGATTATACTAGTTATAGACCAGTATGTTTGAACATAATTAGAAATTCTCTGAGAATAGACAACCTTATTTTGGAGTAGTCTCTATCTACCAGATCTGTATCTGTTCTGTCTGTCCATCTATCCATCCATCCATCCATCTATCTAAGCATCCATTTTCTGATACATTTGCTCTGAGAACTCAATGAGGTTCTCCCTTAATTTAATTTTTAAAATAGCAAATTTGTCATGTAGATTGGACTGAAGGAAAAAAAATAGTCAACCAGTAAACAATATTGACTCTTAGGTATTCTTTTAAACTAGGGGTGCCAAACTCATATTGTCATGGCCTTGCCATGTGATCAGTGGTGGGATTAAAAAAAATACTCCCAGTTCTGTGGGCATGGCTTGGTGGGCGTGGCAGTGGAAGGATATTGTAAAATCTCAGTTAGAGGTGGTATTTGCCGGTTCTCTGAACTACTCAAAATTTCCGCTACTGGTTCTCCAGAACTGGTCAGAACCTGCTGAATACTACCTCTGCATGTGATATATTGGGACTTTTTTCCCTTTTGCTAAAAAGGGACATGGGCGTGGCCAGTGAGTGATGCATCCGGTTCATAGGCCAGGAGTTTGACAGCTCTGTTTTAAACATAAACTATCATTCTCTATTAGAAAATCAGTGGTAGGTCCGAATCTACCCCTCCCCATTAGTATAACATTAGTATCAGATAAACTGTTGATTATAAAGCATTTAGCTGAAATTATGGACAGCTGAGATTTTGGTTAATGTCCACTTATAAAAACTCAAAGCAGAATTAATAGTCAGTAAGATTCTCCTCACTGAAGAGACAGTCCAATTTTCTGACAGTGTTGCAACGTATTGTGCTGCTTGTCATTTGTATTTGTTCCGGTCTAAATTTCCTTTTATAGCCCATAAAATGCCCACAACTGAGTAAAGATTCCACCTTTGAGGACTATTAATACTTTAATAGTATAGTTCAGTTTCTCCGTCTTTTTAAATAACTATTTGGTTTATTTTTCTTCTACTTGGCCTTTATTTGAGTATTGAATCTCAGTGGTATATTAATTCAAAATTTGAGTAAGTAGAATATTTCATATATTTGACAGCATTTTGTATAAGCATAATTGCCTTATGAATTGCTATGGATTCCTCTGAATAAGAAATTAACTGACAATGTGGAAATTGGATTGTTGAAAGGATATACATAACATGTCAAATAATAATTTTTTTTCCAAACAAGAAAATTCTTACCAAAAGCGGTTGATTCCATTTAAAGATAATCTAGAATTGGCTTAAAAATTACACCCAAACTATTAAAAAAATGGAGAGTCTCTTTTGTGATGAACATTGTCACTGTGTCAAGATATTGCTTTGGCTTTCCCTCTTGTTTTTTTTTTAAACTGGCTTCTGAAATGTCTTGATACATTTGTGAGTAATGGCAGTCAACACAATGAGAAGGAACATTTTTCAATGAATTCTGACTGAAAAAATGATGAGGAAATCAATTGGGAAATGTTTGCTTGTGTCATTTTCTGTATTCAATCAGGAAACATAATTCTTTCCTTGTTGTATTGGAACAAAAATGTAATTTTAGTATCTTAGCTGAGGGGGTGGTTTCACATATTGCCCTGACCCTCAGCAAGTGTTTTTCTCGATAAAAAACCCTGAATGATGTAAATGGTTTTAGAGAAAGTTTTAAATTGCTCTTTTCATCAAACCTTTAATCCAAATTCTGTATGCTTCCCCCTGAGAAATCATGTGTGATACATATGGCAAGTTATTAAAGCTTAATATTTTATTAAATATTGCATATACCTTGCCTTTCTTTCTTCATGTTATCACTGCAGCAGTTCCATAACAGCAACTATGGTTTCTTAATTGGATTTTCTGCTCTCAGTTCAACAACTTATATTGTGTTACAATTCTTTCAATGTATATTTCTTGGTCACACATGAGTAGACCTTCTCCCATCATTAAGCCATGTCCTTCTCACTCAAAATTGCCTCATAAAGTCCTATCAGAGATCATCCACACATGTAAACAATGCTTTTACCCATAGTATCAGATTCATATGCTTTGTTGCATCAGCTTGGCAACCTTATTTCCACTGGATCCAATTTCTGGCCTGTTGAATGTTAAACTTGCATATATGATCTTGTAAGAAATAAACACAGGTGTGATATAGCTCTCTATAACTACTAGGGGACATCCAGGTTGTTTGACAATAGATTCCAAACAATTGAGGTATGTGTATTATTTGCTTACATTTTATGAGAGGACTACTCTAAATGAACATCTTTAAGTGGCACAAGACTTTATAATGATGGAGATTTTATTAGAAAATGAGATGCTTGATTGCTGTTATTCTTTTAAAGTCCTGTTGTGTGGAATCGGATTTTCCTTTAAGTCTCTCTTGTTTTTAAGAGGAGACACAGAAGCAGGCTTGACTTTCACTTCACAGGTGAATGAGCCAAGCTTAAATGTCATTCAGCTCTGGTTAGAATACATGACATTGACAGATGAAAGTGAAAATTGCCATTTCAGATTGACCCTTTCCTGATAAAACATGGCTGCTTTGAGCACAGGTGAAATAACAAGCCAAATTAGTCATTATTAGGGCTTGCAAAGTCTGGGAAGCTTGACTTTCAGCTTTGTTGTGATACTGAGCTATTTTAATGTTAAAAAAAGAAAGAAAAATGAGTACGGTAAGATGAATTCTCTGTTATATAACCTAGTGCATTTTTTTCTGATAAGATTGTGGCAGTAATTTGAAATTTCAATTACACATACATTAAAAATATATTTTTTTGAAATAAATCCTTCTTTCCTTCCTTTCTTCCTTCCTTCCTTCCTTCCTTCCTTCCTTCCTTCCTTCCNAATATATTTTTTTGAAATAAATCCTTCTTTCCTTCCTTTCTTCCTTCCTTCCTTCCTTCCTTCCTTCCTTCCTTCCTTCCATCCTTCCTGCCTTCCTGCCTTCCTTCCTTTTCCTTTAGAAAATTCTTTTTCCTTTATAAAATTCATAATACTGTCCTCATTTTCTCTAGTGAAGTTTCTGCAGTATTTGAGAGTTTTTGATACTGACAAGCAATAAATGTCGATCAGCTATAACAAAAGAAATTGGTTTCAGTCTGTGCATGACAAATCTCTCTCCCTCTCCCTCTTCCCCCCCCCCCGAATCAAATCTANCCCCCCCCCCCGAATCAAATCTACCTTCACTAATTTGAATAACATTTATTCTGCAGATGCGTCTTGTAGCCACAGACTATATTAACCACTGTTGTTTCACTAGATCTATTTAGTAAAACTATTTGGTATTTCATAGCGATATTTTTAAAAAAATGTGTGTATGGATTTTTACCATGCTTCATAATGATTATAAAAAAAGAGGACAGTGCCAGAAAAGAAAAATTATGTCATCAAATTTATTTTATTAAATATCAAATATTAACATTCCCTCCCCCCCCCAAAAAAATAGATCCAAGAATTTGTTTAGTATGAAAGTGAGTAGCCAAAATGTTTTGTTTGTTCTGATCGGCATAATTTAGAAAGTGGTAAATATAATTTTGTCCCTTTTATTGAGTATTTAGAAATCAGAATTTTGTGATGAAAAGAGACATATTTGTGAAAAACATATTGATGGATTCATTACTCTTACATATGATGAATCCTACTAGTTTCGCATGCAAAGGTCCATTCTCTACTGTGATTTTTTATTTTTTTATTTATTTTTATTTATTTTGTACCATGCTTTTAAAAATATACACATTTTAAAAGCACTGGGAATCAGAGTTAATTCTGAAAAATCTCAAAATGAAGAAGAAAGAAAGAATTGTGTGTAACTTTGCAAGATCCAGTCTGGGTCAGTCACTGGCACCAGAGGAAAAGTAAAACTAGGTTGGATCTTGCAACATTATTATGGGCACGTATAATTGCCTTCATTCATGTATGTAACTTTTCCAAATAAGCATATTTAATACATTTTTACCCTGCCACAATTAACAAGATTCTTAGTTGGTTATGTACAGTACAATATAAAAGGATAATTTGAAATGTCCATGATAACATATAAGACAATAAGAATTTCACAAATAGCTACAATAAAAGCAGCAATCAAAAAGGCAAAAGTGAAAAGCAATGCCTTTTTATCTCAGCCCCTTATATCTCTTGAAGATGTGAGGTTTCTCCATGCCATTATAGCTTCCTCAGTTTGGTGGATGCAGGATCTATCTTCAAAATGATTATGGAGTGAATCCAGAATCAGACTGACATCTACCAACTCTCATGCCCGTTCGCTATGTAACTCCGCAACTCAGTCCACTGCATCCCCTGTTAAAACTCCCGTAATAGCCACCACTATGGACCACTGGGACAGATAGCAAGATGCATATAATTCCAGCTGATTAACCACTTGGCTTAGGAATAGTGCAATACGGTCTGGGTTACCATCAAACGTAGTTTGGAAGGGTGGTGGTCCTCACACCATATGTTTTGGCCATTGTCCAGACATTTCCTGATGACCCAAGAACCCTCCTGTTGTCTACATCAAGGTGGTGACTCCCTTCAAGCAAAACTAGAGGACATTGGCCTTGTCCCCCCTGTCCTGGGTTCTGATGGCCTGGCAACATCAGCCAATAATGCATTGAATCCAGGTGTCAAGTCACTTCCAGTCCTCTTATTATTACATTCTCTCCCCTCCCTAGGGATAGAACTGAAGTATGAAGTATCATCAGTACGAGCTCCTGATCCCTCCCATCTTCCTTTTGGGCTGGAATCCTGTATACTCAAATCTCCATACTTTATTCTTAATAGTTCTATAGTACTGGCTCCCAAACTGGAGGTGGAGGTACTCCATGCATCTTACTCAACTATTTTCCTTTCTTTCCACTTCTCAAACACTCCAGTATTGAGAGGTGCAAAAGCAGGAGGTTTTCCATGAACGCCTCGTCCCCCACACTCCTCCTGGAACTCCAAATCACTCCGACAATCTTTCTTCGTCTTACATAGTTTATGTCTAGTAACTCTTTGTACATCTTTGGGAATATCCCCAGTATCATCAGCAGATGGCATGTCTCCACTTATCAACCCCTCTGTAGACTCACGCACTCTGTCATCCCACAGAGAAATCTCTTCCTCATCCACTCCGATGCAAGCGACAAAAACGAATCCACGATTATGCCTTCCGCCATCACTCCCCAATGCAGGTGTGGTTTGTCAAGTGCCCCTAACCCCCCCCCCTTACTGTTCTCCTAAACTTCTTCGACTGAAAGTTCTCAGCTGTTTCTCCGAATTCCAGGCAGGAAGGGAAACAAAGGTCTCAAGGTAATGATCAAATGAGTCTTCATTCGTCCATACAATGTTCCGGATTCAGGTAACAATGACTAACCAAAAGGAATTAAAGACAGCTCTGGCGCACCTCGCAGTCAGAGCCGTATTTATACACCAGTTAACAGCTTAATGAGTTTATCCACCATCTGGTGAGCGCTACTAGATCACATCCGGTCACCATGTAACACCCTAAACACCATGCTTTTTATCCATTAATTATTTACCCCTATTTACTTTACTTGTACAAATATCATATTCCAACATTGTATTTACACCTATGAAGTGACCCTCCTCCCCTCCCGAGATTGATAGTTCAACAGGCAGCAACCAAATCACTTTGTCTACAACTGCCTGCAGGCTGTAACAGCTCAGCATGTGATGTCAGCAAGGCTTGTTATCTCCATGGAACAATTGAAGCTCCAGGTTGGATGGTTAATAGCACTTCTCCCCTCCATAGCATAGTCTGACATGGCACAACGCATGGTGTCACGGCTCCAGAATGCCCTGGAGACATGACAGAAATCAGTAAAACAACCACTCTGGTGACCTCCTCTGGTTCATCAAGTCTTAGGACATGTCCTCTCAGCTCAGAGTGACTCCATCCAGGCAAAGCATGGTCACCTCAAATATCCATAGAGTGGAACATTCAATCAATTTGTGTTCATCATCATTTGAATTTTCTCCAACTACTTAAAGTTGTCAAAAAGCCTTCTCTTACAAGTAAAATTCCATGTGAGTTCACTGATAAGCTTTTTTCTCCCACTTTTTACATAGTGCACTTTTCCAGTTCTTTTTAATGTTATTGAAAATTGTGTATCTAAACAAATCCATGAATGGAGAATGATGGCTACCAACAGATTGCATTCCATGGCTGGCAGATTTTCACCAATTCAGGTCCAGATTAATTTGTATTATGTTTACTTCTCTGATTTATCATCTCTATTTAATCAAAAGGCATAATTCTGGAGTTCTACACTTCTGCATTGATATCACATGTGAAATTTCACAATATCAAAGCCAAGAAAAAAAAATGGTCTTCTCTTAAATATTTCATCTTGCATCAAAGATTCAAGATTTAGCTAGTGTGTCTATTATATTTTGAAACATTTTTTTGAATTCTGATGGAGCTGTATTGCAAAAAATGTCATGAATGTTTCACAGTATCACACTGTATCACTGTATGTTGAATTAAATATGTGTATATGAGCAGATGTAATTTCAGTAGGTATAACACAATGATTAAAATTTCCATAAAGCATATGGAGTAAGATTAATGTTATTAAAATGAATATTCATTGAGATAAATATAAATTGGAAAATAACAGGGCAGATAGTTGATTGGAATGCTTCAGCCAAATAAGGAATTAGTTACTTATCTAATGGTTATTTTAAAGAAAGCTTTTTTAAATATATGACTTACCCGTGACATTCACTTGCCAATATAATACAACTGAAACATGTTGCAATCAAACATCATGGTCCTCAATGCTTTAAAACATTTGAAAATTTAGAGTCTGTAAGAGATGCAGTGTTTGAATAGAAGCAAATCATCCAATTTTATAAAGAATTAACAAAAAGAATAAAAGCTTGTTAGATAGGAGTACAGCTGTATAAAAAGAAACTGAGCTATCAAATTTTGGAGAATGATTTGGCCAGTTATTAAGAAATCTAAAAAAAATCCTGATGATTTAAAATTTAAAAATTAATTAATTACAAAATAAAAAAAGTGTTTCAGTGCCCCTTAATGCTTAATTTTTTAAAAGTGCTGAATATTAGATATGTTTTTAGTAGTGTTACAAAATATTCAAAACTCATGTTATCAAGGTTTTAAAACTCATATCATATGGCCTTTTTCAGCTAGTTAAAATTTTTAATGAGTTATGGAACTATATTCCTAAAAGATATACTTTATTACCCAAGAAGAATTTTGTATTGAGCCTAGGGCATAGCAAAGAGGGTAATTTGACATAAATGGAAAGCAACTTATTCTCTGAATTTTGAGGAATGGATTCACGATACGAGTCTGTTCTTTATTTTTGGAAAATATTAATATTCTAAAACTGAGAAAACTAAAATGACTGATTAAAGACAATGACTAAAACTGAGGGTATTATTAGACTAAATAAAAAAGTTAATTTTAAGTTAAGCCTTCTTCCCATTTATGTCACATTTAATTTATTGTAATAAATACTGTATACATAAGGGAAATTATTTCTATTTTCTCCCTATAAGTTATTAACTCATCTTCATATTTGCTAGAAAATGAGTGGCAGAAATTCTAGACAGATAAAGGGTACATGAAAGAACATTAATTAGGTAATGAAAGGGTATACAAATTGAAAATTTCTCCTTGATGCCCCAGGTCGTATGACATTTTGACTACAGTCCCTCCAAATCTTAGAAGTGATAGCCTTTCTCAGGCTCTGACTTCCAATGTCATGGATCACGGCTACTTAAGCCCCTGTCACACTGCGCCAACGGATGGAAAGAGGATGTAAAATGGAGAAAAACACTTGCAATCCATTGGTTAATGTGATGCTTCCGTTCTGTACTCACGGCCTCCATTTGGCTTCCTCTCTATCCGTCCAGCATCCGTCTATTGACATTTCATCTGCTCAAAA
>BHFT01034601.1:0-28437 GCA_004320025.1 Laticauda laticaudata | reverse complement strand
CTACCCACGTCCGTTCTTTTCTGTTCTTTTCCATTCTGTTTATGCAAATTTTCACCACTTTTTGGAGCAGATGACAACGGGTGGAGCCACCCCCGAAATTTTGCTTGTCCACTGTGTCCTTTATGCATACGTTTTGCGTCCATCAGCCAGTGGGACCGGGCTTTAAGTAAATGCTCTCATGTGTTTTTAGCTTTAGTCTATTGTAAACTTCAATATTCCTCTAATGTTCCTAGATTATTCTTTTTATGAGATTGTGCTAGTCTGGATTACACCCTATTTCTTGTATCTCCCAACAAAGCATGAAGTATGTCTATTTTTATCTCATTCCAATTCTGCCATTTCATCTAGGGCCTCCCCTGTTTCCGCAATCATTCATAAAGAATATGAGAAAAATAAAATCTTCACTTGAGGGGGAATTCATAAACAAGCATAAAGTACAGGACTTCTGTCTATGACTCAGAAAGAAAGGTCTTTGGAAGTTGTCCCAGAGTGTGCTTTTCTTAATACCAACTGCATAGAATCTCTCTTGGAGGAAATTGTGATCTAGGAGCTCATTAGCCAGCTATCATCTTTATGGAGAACCCAAGCCATCTATGCATCAGAAATAGTTTTTATTACCTCCTGCCAGCATTTTGGATCTCAGAGGGCAGCAGCAGATTGCAGCTAGCAAGAAGACTAAGTAACTCGTTCTTAGAGATCCATAATGAAAAGTGCTTTTTAAAAAATAAATAAATAAAAAAAATGTTTTTCCCTTCAGAATTCTGTTTTTCACTAGATGGAAAGTATATTATAAAGTAAATTTCCAATAATATTAAAACCAGCCCTATTTACAACAAACTTTTTTTACCCTGCCCTTTGAGAACCTCACAACTTTTGTGCTGCAGTATTTTATTGCTATGTTTGTTCTCCAGGAAAACATATTATTAAGTGAATAAATAAATAAACTAAGATATGACAGCCAAGGGGATATATTGTATACATATGCTCCTCTGACTAAATATCTTAGTTCCAGCAAAGCTGTCTATGGAGAATCTCGTTCATCCACAACTGAAGAAGCTTACTGAATGGGAAGTGAAACATCTCAAAGAAAAATCAGAAAGTCCAGTTGTCTTTAAAATAAAAGTAACTTTGTGATTTCAGCAAAGCTGTTAAGGCCCTGTCCCACTGCACTTAGGGATGCAAAGAAGATGTAAAACATTAAAAAAAGCTTGCCATCCGTTGGAAAATGCTATGCATCCGTTGTTACTCCACTGCATCCTGTGTTTCATACACTCTATCCCTCGAGCATCCGATCCACTGCAATTTCATCCACGCAAGAAGTTTTGAGCAGCACAAAACTTTGTGAATGATGAACTTTTCTGCCGCGTACGATGTACATCCGTGACATATATATGGCAACAAACATTCTATGTCCATCATGATCCATTAAATGTCCGCTGTATCCTCTCAGCATTCTCTGGACATTCCCCTCAACTCACATCCACTGCAGCTGAAAATGGAAAGGGGAGGAAATGAAAGGGTGCATGGAATGTCTACACAGCATTTAGTTAGCACGGAAATAGAAAGGATGTAAGTGTATGCATCTTGCTTATATAAAGGATAAAAAGGACAAAAACGTTTGTAATCTGGGATGTATCTCGTATATTTAGGATGTCTGGAGTTATGTCTAGAGTATGCAGAAGGGACACCTAGCAGAACAACGATATTTCCTATAAAAAGGGGGAGAAAATCATCTGGATATCAGTATGAGTCCAGCAGCTGTGGTGTACCAGACCTCTTCACCCTTGGTCTTTGGTCTCCACATCATCAATTGTTCTCCAACATAGATGCATGACACAGTCCGTATGATAGCTGTGATCATTCATCACCAGAATCAAAACCTGTTCAGACTGTTTCACCTTTTATACAGAAGGAGAAGGAGACGTCAAGAGCTGTGTGGGTCCAAGGATGGATCGTGAGAAGAATGGAGTTTGGACTGTAGACCATGTTGATGGTGAGCTGAGGAAATGAAGACCCTCGTGCATTCCATCACTTCATGAGGATGCCACCAGCCATGTTTGACGAACTTGTTAGAGCGTTCTGGAACCCAGGTTGGCCCAGCTAGCACCAACTTCCATCCAACCTGGACCGCTGGAGCTGAAGGTGCCACTGATTTGCGCACCTTTGGCCTCTGGAACCACATACCAGAAACCTGACAATATGCGTGGAGGTGCCACACAAACACCATCAGCAAAGTTGGTCAGAGAAGTAGTGGCAGGCCATCATCGGAAGAATAGGTGGAGAGCTCCTCAAGTGCCCCACCACTGAACAAGGCTGGAGGAAAGTTCCAGAAGAGTGGTATCAGAGGTGGAACTTTCCCCACACCCGTTGGAGCCATAGATGGAACACGTGGCCTGCGAAAGCTCCAGCCAACTCAGGCTCCACTTATTTCAACCTACAAGGGCTTCTTCAGCATCATACTCTTTTGCCATGATTGATGCTGACTACAAGTTCATCTACATCGATGCTTCAAGGCCAATGAGTCAGCTTCAGATGGCCAGGTATACAATGGCAAGTGAACCTCAAGAAGGGCTGGAACGCAACCTCATCATGGGTTTTCCAGATCCAGCCCCCGACCCAATGGCACACTAGTTGTGCCCTACTTCATTCATTGGTGATGACCGCCTTCTCCCTCAGAACCTACCTCATGAAGCCATACAGTTCAAGATATCTTACCCGTGAGAGAGGATCTTCAACTACAGGCTGTCCAGGGCAAGACGGGTGGTGGAGAATGCCTTTGGCATCCTGGCCAACAGGTTCCAGATACTTTCTCACCACCATGCAGCATGATCCACAGACTTGTGAGGACGCATCATGGAAGCTTGCTGCATCCTGCACAATCTCATGTGCCACCGCTACCCATGTGTTGCAGAACAGACTTATGGACCATCAACAAGGGATGGGGACAATGAGCTGGTGAATGGAGCAATGACGAAACCTGATAGACACTGTGGATGTTACAAGCGCCCCAACAGAGCTTCACATGTAGGAAGATAGCAGCGCAACCGACTGAGACACTGGTGCAAACCCCCAGCTGGAGCAGTGGAGTGGCAAAGACAGATGATACCATGATGATATGGATGTTTCTTGAGCCTGTCGCTAATACTGATTGAGATTGTTGCCATGTATGTTGAGTGGTCCTACAATGAATGGGCATTAATAAAGAGCTTTTGTTTATTAAAATGTGTTGATCAGTGAATAAATTGTTATTTGATCATAAAGGTCCATGTGTAGGTGGCAGCTGGGATGGTGGACCATACAGTTCCACTATGTTGCACTGGAGGTTTATCTATCCACAACTATCCTTATCTATCCAAAAAGCATGCAAAGGCTTAACCATTTTTTAAAGTTTTCACCAACACTTTATTAAGTAAAAAAAAATGAATAAAGTGTGTTAAGCAAGGATAACCTTTATTAACTTTCTTAGGTAAACTTTATGACTTTATTTAATAAGCAAAATTGAACCAAGTAAATGTATTTAAACAAAGATAACTTAAAAGTGAACAACTCCAGTCTATGACACTATTCTCAGTCACTCTGAGTCATGTCCATGTCTCAGCTTGTTAAGCGGGCAGGGGACTGTGGAGGTGGCTTGGCTTTTGAGTGCTGTCTGAGGGCACCATTGGCGGTGCTTGGCCCTGAGGGTACAACAGGGGATGGTGTGTTCAGGAAGCTGTCTGAGAGCTGAACTCAGTCCATGAGGTTGAGAGCGGCCCTCTTCATCAAGGACCTGAGATGTGAAGCCCAAAACTGATGACAGATTGTCCATTGATGGGCTTGGCTGTGGGGTTGAAGAAGGAGGGAGTGTAGTGGGCTGTCTGGTCTGCAGCTGGGTGAGGACTGGCGTCTGTGGCATCGATGAACCTGGGCCTGGACTGGGAAGTTCTGCTTCTGCTGTGGGAAATCCTGGTAGTAGTACCTGTTGTGAGGGGCTGTTGAAAGCCGTGGAAGGGCTGTGAAATCGCCTTGGGTGGAGGAGCCGACTTGGACTTGGGTAGAGAGCTTCAGCTGGCCGTTGAGGTTGTGCATGTAGATCATAGTGTTTATACTCCTTGTCATCACTGGCTGAATAAGCGATTGACCTAGATCTTGCTAGGCTCTACACGCTTCAGGCTCTGTGGCTCTATAGTACGGTGTGCGGAATAGCCTCTGATCTTTCCCTTCATCCACTGTACTGGGCCTCGGGCAGGTCCCTCAGGTGTGGCTCATGTAGGTGATGAAGGTGTTGCGGCCAGAGGATCCTCTGTCCAAGTGGACCAGATGAGAGAGAAATTCTGTGCTGGTCTTCATTGTGTCCCTGATCTCCAATAGCACTCATGAGGTTCTGGCCCTCTAGTCTGCCTCTCTGCCTGCATCCTCTGGAGCTGGGGTGTGGGGTGGGGGTGAGTGGCCTCTGGTGGCTGCTGCTTCTTCCTCCATTTGTGACAGGGGATCTCCAAGTCCATCCCCCGGCCATGGGGAGTTCAGCTGTCGGGGGGGTCTCTGCCATGGGGATCCCTGAAGACACCTTTGCCCTGGACAGGCTCGCTGGCTCCTGGCGAAGAGGACTGGCTGTCTGTGTGCTGTCTTAGGAAGAGGGGTGTCAGAGGGACTGGCTCCTCGGTGGCAGATCTCACCCTCCAGGAAACTGCACTTGGCCATGACGTACATCTCCCAGTCAGAGGCTGACAGCGCCTGCCCGATTTTTTTGAAGTTAGCATTGCCATACCAGGTGTGCATGTGCCTTCCACCATCCAAGGAGTACTTCTGCAGTGTATCCAGCTCTCTGCCTTGTCTCTCCAAGCTGCCTGCTTCTTCTTGGGTTGCGATAGAGTCTGTGCCCTTTCTCCAAAGTTACTCGCTTCTCTCTCAGCCATTCCGCACCTCCTCCTCAATGCTCCTCGGAAATGGCTGTACTGTTCCTCTCTCCCTTCTCCTTCCTTTGTCTCTTTCTCCCTCTGTACAGGGCTTCAGCAGGGCCTTCAGGGGCTTGAGCAGCAGAGCCTTCAGGGGCTTGAGCAGCAGGGCCTTCAGGGGCTTGAGCAGCAGGGCCTTCAGGGGCTGAGCAGCAGGGCCTTCAGCAGCAGGGCTTGTGGGCCTTGGGCTGGTCCACAACAGCAGCAGCAGCAGCAGCAGCTTCAGAGTCAGTGCCAGGGGGTGGGATGCTGGTTCTGTCCTTCTCGCCAGGGCTGGAATGAATAGGCATGGGCTTCCTCTTTTTTCCCTGACTGATGAACCATGGTGTTCATGCTAGAAGTGTATGTGGCAGCACGTTCTATTCCCCTGTTGTGACTGCATGCATGCTGCATCCTGTTTATAACGGAGCTGACGCAATTCATACTCCCCGCATGTGCAGTGAACGCTTTGCATCCGATATACATCCGCGCGGCATCTCCTTTATTTCCTATAGGCGTCCGTGATGCATCCGCTTCATCCACTATGCATCTGCTCCTTCCGCTATGTGTCCGCTTCACAATTCTCCCCTGGAACCGCTTCGGATGTGTCATCCGCTTCCATCCGTTTTCATCCACTAGGCTTCCTATGAACATCCGCTTAACATCCCCGCTACTTACTTAACATCCCCGCTACTTACCCACGTCTGTTCTTTTCCGTTCTTTTCTATTCTGTTTATGCAAATTTTTGCCACATTTGGAGCGGATGACAACGGATGGAGCCACCCCCAAAATTTTGCTCGTCTGCTGTGTCCTTTATCGTTTTGCATCCGTCGGCCAGTGGAACCTAGCCTTTACATCGCATGCCTTTTAAGGGGATATTTGGGGGACTGAAAAGATTATGAAATACATACTATCTGCTATAGATGGTCGTAAGGGGTGGGATTCAAATTTCTTAACAACTGGTTCTGTGGGCATGCCCTGATTTGTGGGTGTGGCCTGGTGGGCATGTGACTTGGTGGGCATGGCTTGTATGTAAATATTGTAAACATTTATGTAAATATTGAATTTTTTATTTAAAGAAAGAGCAACTTTTACCCCAAATGAGGGCAAAGCAGGCAGGTAGATTGAGTTGCCTGCAGAATCACAGAGTCACTCGCAGATCTACTTCTCTGCAATCTGCTGCCTGAGTCTGCACTGAAAAATAAAATCTTCAGTCCTTAGGATGGTACAGCTCTGCTCTCAGGCCAGTGGTGCAATTTGCCGGTTCTCTAAACTGTGCAGAATCATAACAACCAGTTCTATAGGTCCAAATTAGTAGAATCCCACCCCTGATGGTCGTGTTTATTTAGTTTTACAGTTGCTAATGTTGGTGTGTTGGTCACATATGCACATCTTTGTTTGCATTTATTGTTACAAAGCTTCTTTAAACCACTGAGATTCATTCTCCTGAAGTTGCTTAAGATCATTTGTAATAAATGCATCTATTAAATAAATAAAAGCACAAAATATGTGTGTCAAGCACATCCTGTTTTGTAGAAAGACCATATATATCTATGTGATTAAAAATATATATTTTGCTCGAAGAAGTTCAGTCTCTTGCAACTGGCATCTCTAATTGGGTAGGGTGAGATAAAGCTCCTATCTGAAATTCAAAATAGTACCATACCAAACAGTATAAGCAATGCTGAGCTATATAGTTTGGTTCAGGAGAAAGTGTCTTTCTTTGATTTTGTTTGTATAGTTATTTGCTGGTTTACACAAATATTATAAGCTTTGAGAACCAATTTATCTAGAGGGTATTGGTTTGAGAAAGTAATATCTAAAACAAGATATATATTCACCCAATTGAAAATACACATTTAAAGAATTAGAATCCAGTTTCATTATCACCTGTTTTGCTTGAAGAAAAAGTTTCTGATGAAGTTAGGAGCATCAGAGAAACAATTATCTTATAGTTTTCAGCAATTAGTCTGGAATCAGGTGATCTCAACAAAGAAATAAACAAAAATCAAGATCCAACTTCCAAATCAAGGAAGGAAAACAATGAATTTAACAAAAAAAGAAAAAGAAAACAGCCTGAATATCAGGGCAAAATATCAGTCTAAAATTAAATGTATCGAAAAGCAATCTGATGTTCCAAGAGTAAAAAATAAAATAAAAAAAGATTGAAGAATGTTTTGCCACAGTGGACTGTAGGTGAAAAGTGGTGGTATTTCAATGAATCAGAATTCTACTTAAGAATGTGTATTGCTTAAAATTACTTGTCAGCTGTTTCTTTAAAAAATGCTAAACTCTATCATATGTAGATGGCTATCCTTGAAATCTATACAAGCCACATTTTCAAAAGTAGTAGCCCTAATCTGAACTATAAAAGGAGGTCAAAAGCATCCACAGCAGTTAATGGAGAACGTAAATCTACTGTAAAAGAGCTCAATTTAAAAGATTGTATTCGGACACAGAGGAGAACCTGTGAGCACCCCTATACTTCCTTGCCCTGAAAAGTACTTCTGATAGTACAGGGGAATTCCAGATTCTTCTTTTGGCTCCAATATAGATGGTCTCTCCCATCTATTTCCCCTTTTCTGGAGACCAAAAATCTGATTCGTTCAAGACAATGACCCATGAATATCTAATAAATTGGTTCTCAGTTGGAGCAACCAGATGCAACTGTAAGTTTCTTGATGAGGTTCCTTCCACCCTTACACTTAATAAGTTCTGACTTCTTTATTACTTTTCTTTGCTATAGAATTTCCATGTCTGTCTACAATTGTCAAGTAGACTGACATCTAAGAAACCCATCCATGATATCAATTTTTCATTCTTTCCTTGCCAGGTTTATTACCTGCATATATCTGTAGCCCTTGGGTCTAAAGCAAGTGTTAGCACCAGTGATAAAGCCATAAAGTGCCATAATATATTCCACAGACATCTCCATGATTTATACAGAGAAGTTTTAAGACATCAATAAAGTTTGAACTGCATGCTGAATTTTCAAATTCATCATGGTAGGGACGAGTCTTGTTTTCATCTTTCTCTGCAGCTTTACTCAATCCCTTAAATTATGACTGTAGCTGATTAAAAAGAGAAGAGACAGGCACCAAATGGTGTTTTTCTGCTTTTTCTTTCTCTTTCTTCACATGCACACATACCCATTATTTGGAAGGGAATCTTTTTCAAATCAAATATCATGCAGAAAGGCACACACTGAGAGGCAATTATAAATTGGATAGTGTCTGAGTGCTTTCCATAGGGCTGAGGGAGCAGATTACCCAGAGAAGAAGGCCATCATAAGTGTCCATGTAGCATTGCATTTAAAATGTAATATCATTTCATAGAATGATAAGTAAGCATTTCATGTCTCAGTAACTCTGAAAAATAATGCATTTTGTAAGGGGAAATCCATTTTGTTTTTTCTTTAAAAAGAAAACTGCTCTGTGCAAGGCAATACTTTGGACATGAGAGTCTGGAATTTAAGAGCTCCATTGTTAAACAAGGTTAATGCTGTTTTGATATAAATAGGGTATTTGATATAAATAAATAGGATACACACACACACACACACACACACACACACATATAGAGGCCCCGGATTGCACCATTAAAGTGATCCTTTATTTAATTGATCACAGGGTTTTAAATGTGGCTTTGTAATCCAACACAGGTAGTCCTTAATTTATGACCACAGCTAAGCCCAAAATTTATGTTGCTACGTGACAAATTTAACGACCTTTCTTGCCACACTTGTTAAGTGAATCACTGCAATTGTTAAATTAGCAGCATGGTTGTTAAGTGAATCTGGTTTCCCTATTGTCTTTGCTTCTTGTGCAAGGTGATCCCATGACCTTTATGATTTATGACACTGCAACCGTTATAAATATGAACCAGCTGCCAAGCATCTGAATGTAAATCATATGACCATGGGGATGCTGCAACTGTTACAACTCAGAAAAGTCACTTTTTTCAGTGCCATTGTAACTTTGAATGGTCCACACTAAGTGAACTGTTGTAAGTCAAGGACTACCTGTACAAAGGATTTCTGGTGTTTGTCAACAATGGAATGATAATTTTGAAGAGCAAAGAACCATTTCTAACTTCATTCACACATCGAGTTTTTTGAAGTTTTTTATAAATGTGTAAATTTCCTCATAGGTACGTAGTTTAATGTATTATTCTTAGCGTCTATGTTTCACTATTTCATCCAACCTAAAATTGGGAATATCTTTGCTGACACTAAATTTCAGACTATGTGTTCTCTTCCAAATTGTGCCAACTCTGAATGTTGTTGAGAAACAATTCAGGCCCTGAGCATGAGAGGGAATGATGAGCATCTCTAATAAATTGATATTATCCCAAATGACATTTTACCAAGCAGAATACTACAACTTTTAAACAATTAGAATGGGTAAGTCAATTCTCTTGTTAAGGAGTCCTTGATTTATGACCATAATTGGACCTGAAATTGCAGTTGTTAAGTGATGCAGTCATTAATTGATGTCATGTGACAGGACCCAATTTTGCAACCATTTTTAATTATAGTTAATAAGCAAATTGTTGCAGTCACTAAGCAAATCACTCAGTATACTTTATGACTGTTAAGCAAATCTCAGTTTTTCCATTGACTTTGCTTGTCGGAAGTCAGCTGGGAAAGTCACAAATCACATGATTATAAGATCCTGCAATTGTTGTAAATTTGAGTGTGTTGCCAAGTGCCCAAATTGCAATTATTTGACCAAGGGGATGATGCAAAAGTTATAACTTGGAGGTTATGTCATAAGTTACTTTTTTTTCACTGCAGCTGTAACTTGGAGCTATTGTTAAATGAATTGTTGTAAGCCAAAGATGACCTGTAATACTTACTGGAATCAACTTAATCCCAATGAGGCACTTTTTTTTAAAATGAAACTGTATAATCTTTTTTTAAAAAAAATTGCTTGATTCATCCTGAAATGCTTCTTGGAAGTTGATTCTAATAAAATATTTATTATTTGGTCTAACAGATTCAAATTCTACCATTACCTTGGAATTTCCATGATTATTGAAGGCTCGAAACAATAAATTATGACTCTTAAGTGGGTAACACTTAAAAAGAAAAAGAACTTGAAATTATTATTTCCTTACATGTGTCTGGAATTATGAGCTTAAATGACCTCTTAAACCTTTAAACAATAATTGAGATTAATATAAAGAAAATAACAAATATTTGTTCTGTGTATTGGGTATCTTGGATAATTTTTAATAAAGTTATTGCAATTGCTTTATTCTTGGAAATGCAGCTCTGTAATTGAAACTTTAACTTATATGATTTAGACTTATATTCTTGTCACATTTGAAGCTGAAAGCAACAATATTCAAAAATCATATGGTTGGCATTGCAAATGACACACATTTTGTCATTTGTGCACTTCTATGCCTCTCTTCACAGATACCTCTGCTTTGGTTTGACCATTCCACACTAAAAGCATGTTCTTTTTAAAATGTTAATGTTCTTCTTGACTGTAAGTCCCATCTACAAAATGAAGAATTGTAGATTTTTTTTCGGGAATGAAGGTTGGTTAAAAGAATAAAAATACAGTATTGAAAGGAGAAATCTATGCTTGATTTGTAGCTAAAGATGATTAATAAGAGTTGCCTGTCAGTATGTAAATCAGTTCCTCCACAAACACATATAGCAATAGCACTTAGACTTATATACCGCTTTATAGTGCTTTACAGCCCTCTCTAAGTGGTTTACAGAGTTAGATATTGCCCCCAACAATCTGGGTCCTCATTTTACCCACCTCAGAAGAATGGAAGGCTGAGTTAACTTTGAGCCTTATAGGATTTGAACTGCCAAATTGTAGGCAGCTGGCTGCAGTAGAAGTAGCTTGAAATTCTGCACTCCAACAACAAAAAGGCAAAGAAAAAGATATATGTTCAAATTTGGAGCAATTGTTCTATTTTTAACATAATTTTTCATGTCTTTCCCTCGTTTATTTATTTTAATTACAGTGATTAGTTTTGAGATTGTATTGTATTATTCTACATGTTATACATTTTCGTATTTATTAATAACAACAACAACAACACCATCAAACAACAACCTCTTGACTATCCCACGTCCTTGGAAAGGATTTGATAGGTGAATAAAAATTCCAAATCCAGTCCAAACATCTGTCTCACTGGGCGATTAATCCTAATAATAATAAACCAAATGTCTTTAATAACACCAAAATTCTCCACCAACTGACCATTACTTGAGAATTCAAGACCAAATTTGGAGGATTTTCAGGTTGAGGAAGAATAGTATACAGCATGTTGCCAAAGAAATATATTATGAATAATAATGTTATTGGCAGCAAGCCACCTAGAAAGCCACCATCTCATGTATACTAGGGAAAGTGCCAGTAACTGCAGCTGTTGAGAGATAAATTTAACATATGCACCAAAAATGGAAAACTACAAAAATCTAAAACAATACTATTCAGCATTCAGTTTCATGAAGTTTCATTTTGAGTTTTGATATTTGCATTTTACAACTGACAGTATATTCTATATTAAATTACCATATTGGCTATTCCATAGAAATATGATAAATTGCTGTTGTAGCATCAGGGCTGAGCCCACTGTAGAAAGCTCAAAGCTATCAAACCTTTTCTCCCAGAGTATACATGATTCTGTTTTCCTGTTCTGGTGTAATTGTTTGGTTGGTACTACAATTACCTCAACTTTTCCAACAGGATGTCTTTATCTGGAATCCTCCCCTTTCATTGCAGCATATGGAAGCTATTATATCCCACAGTTCAGGCATTCTTGTATCAGCAGAACAAGGGAAAGATGACAAAAATGCAGTGGTGGGATTGAAAATTTTTTACCACTAGTTCTATAGGAGTGGCTTGGTGGGAGTGGCATGGCTTGATTATTGTGGCTTGGTAGGCATGGCTAGGTGGACGTGGCAGTGGAAGGATACTATAAAATCTCCATTCCTACCCCATTCCTGGGGGAAGGTTACTACAAAATCTCATTCCCTCCCACCCCACTAACCTGCTTTCCAGTTCCTTTCTCCTGTGCAGGGCAACAAAAGAAGACCCAGCTGATCAGCTGGGATTCAGGAGGCAGAGAATAGATGGGGCAGGCCCAGTCAGTGGTGGTATTTGCTGGTTCACCAAACTACTCAAAATTTCCCCTACTGGCTCTCCAGAACTGGTCAGAACCTGCTGAAAGCCACCTCTACAAAAATGGCATGTGCCATATATTGCTAGTATGTAGGCCTGCAGGGCGAGAGCAGCCCCATTCGCTTTGAGATTTCACAGATCATAAAGGAAAATATTTTTCTTTTTTAAAAAAATAAAAGGATAACATTTCTTTTGTATTTTAATAGTCACATATAGCAATAGCACTTAGACTTATATACTGTTTCACAGTGCTTTGCAGGAACCTGTTTCTTGCCAATTCAGGTAGTCCTAGCCTGACCACCACAATTGAGCCCAACATTTATGTTGATAAATGAGACAGTTGTAAAGTGATTTTGCTCTATTTTATGACTTTTCTTGACACAGTTGATAAGTGAATCACTGAAGTTGTTAAATTAGTAACATGGCAATTAGTTGAATCTGGCTTCCACATTGACCTTTCTTGTTAGAAGTTTGCAAAAGGTAATCACATGACCTTGGAACCAGTGGAGAAATTCAAATTCTTTTACTACCGGTTCTGTGTGCATGGCTTGGTTGGTGTGGTAGGGGATGGATACAGTAAAATCTCCAGTAAGAGGTGGGATTGGCTGATTCTCCAAACTACTCAAAATTTCTGCTGCTGGTTCTCCAGAATTGGTCAGAACCACCTGAATACCATCTCTGCATGGAACACTACAAATGTTATAAATATGATCCAACTATCAAGCATCTGAATGTCAATCATGAGACCATGGAGATCAGTTGTGGGATTCAAATTTGTTTGCTATTGGTTCTGTCAGCATGGCTTGGTGGGTGTGGCATGGTAAGGATACTGTAAAATCTCCCATCAGAGGTGATATTTGTCGGTTCTCTGAACTATTCAAAATTTCCACTACCAGTTCTCCAGAACTGGTCAGAACCTGTTGAAAACCACCTCTGATGGAGATGCTGCCTTGGTTGTAAATGTAAAAAACAATCATAAATCACTTTTTCAATGCTATTGTAACTTCAAATGGTCATTAAATGAACTGTTGTAAGTTGCAGACCACCTGTGTTGACATCTAGCATGATGATGTTTTTTCTCAATTTGACGTATATATTTTTGCACTATGTTACGATTATTTTTAATTGATTTTATGATGGTTCACTGCCCAAGGTCACTTGTTTGAAATGCATGGTTATAGAAATTAAATAAATAAATTGCACAGAATATTTGCAAACAATTGTTTCCCAGCTGGCTTGGCCATTCTTGATTTGGGCGTTCAGGCTGATGGAAAGTGTGTGTCTTGAAACAAATAGAAAAATAATTTGTGGTAATTTTTTTTTTAGTAGAACAAAATAGATTGAAATAATAAAACAGAAAAAAAGCAGACAGTGAACTTCCACGTGTTCTGATCTGCAAATCCCAAGGGTACTGAGCCAGCTTAGGCAGAGACTACACAGGAATTACAGTCCAAAACAATATTTGTCCCAATTTCCAAAAATAAAACCTAACTGAGCAAGCTTTTAGATCAAAGTCCCCTTATGATCTTCCAGCACATGCATTCTACTACAAAGACACTTAAAATCAGTAAGTATCACTAAATGTACATTCATTATTTGTTACTTTCCCCATCGATATATTTCTTGAGTTAGTGACAATTGACATGCAAATACTATCATTCAATTTGCACAGCAATATACTATTATTTACCTTAATATGTGCAAAAAAGGTGGAAGCTTCATGTTTTCCAGATTTTTTTAAAAAAATCAAATATAAAAGCTCATAAAAATAGGGGGCCCATATCATATTCAAAAAAACCTGTTCATTCTTAACGTAGTATGAACATTTTTTTCTTCTTTCAAAATACTGGTGTGATTAGGTAGGTAAGATTTAAACATAAGTCAAAACTGAGCAGCCTTGTTTTCTAATGCTCCTGCTTCCTATTTTTGAAAACCCACAGCCTTTGTTGATTTCTTGATCGTTACTATGCACAGATAGACTCCTACATTGTCTAATCAAATACAAAAAAACCAACTGTCAACTGTCAGCTTTGTAAAAACTCATATGGATTCAGTGTAATGTGGGAGTTGATATAATTTACAAGACAGGAGTTAAATTTAGAATAAGATTAGGACTAATTTGATTAATTTATTTGGAAAAAATGTCTTAGCCTCCCTAATTGCTTGTGATTCTATATAGACATAGTAGACAGATGTTTTCCCATCTTTAATCCATAGTGAGGGAGTAACTTCCAACTTCGCATGTATAATTAAAATACTATAGACTTTTGGGTGACAATTAAGTTAAAACAACAAGAGCAAAATTCACTGGTAACATCCTATCAGCTCAGGAAGCAACTAATACTATCCATTTCAACCTATTTTCTCACATTCCCCTAGGTTTACTATTAGCTTACATCCCATTTCAAAACAATGCCTCACTGAGGATTCCTTTCATTGGTTAAGCAATTAGCAAAGGCAGGCATGAGTCATTAATCTTTTGGTTCATGCTCTCCCAAATCTCTAGAGATACACCAAAAGCTGGCATTTATTTTGAGTTCTTTGAAATGTGAAATATTCCTGCAAACTCTGAAGCCCTGAGCCTCAAAATCTAATTACTTCTAGTTGTTTGCATGAATAACTATATATTTCTAACACACTCCTCTACATTGACAAAACCTTTTAAAGATCAAAAGATTACTCCCTCTTCCCTTGAGGGTTGTTGTCCTGGGAAATGTGCATTAACTTTCAATAAAGTCACAGAGTGAAAAGCTACGCACAGCATTCTGAGAGGGTAAATTTGCTGTTTTATACTGGAGGTGGTCCCTATCAAAGGTAGCCTTCTCTGATCAAAGGGATCTAAAGAAAATTCTGAGGCCTATTCAGGGTTGTGATTCAACTGGTATAACAACTGGTTCAGTGAGCATGCACAAAGTGCCAAAGCCACCCTCTACGCACATGCTCCATGTTTTAAAAAGTTAATACTTATCTTCAACTGCAGCTAAAGAAAACAGCTGAGGCATGGCAAAATGTTCTGCCGAATGAATCAGCTGTGTTCTAATAAAAAGACAGTAAAGAGCTGGGGCAGCAGGTGAGTTCACATGCTTGTTGGAATGAACCGGTTCAGAGCCAGCTGATCATTGGAACAAGGGGTTCGCCTGAACTGATCCAAACTGGGAGAATCCCACCTCTGGGCCTATTGTAGAGCTCTATAGTTCTTTCCCTAGTCTGCATGAAACGACATTCAATAGGATTCTCCTATTGGGCTACATCTAAAACTCACGTCCTTTGAAATTCACAGAGCTCTACAATTTTTCACTTGGGAAACAATTATTTATAATGATTTGCCTTGTTAAACAAATATGTAGAGTGATGGGATTATTAAATGGGCTGAAGATATTGGTATCTTCTCCAGCAGGCTTAATCAACTATCTCAAGCACAGAAGGGAAGGCTAGATCAAATTGAACCCATAAGGAAACACAACAATAAATCCCAAACCCTAAACATAGTCATCTGTTGGACGAAATATCCATCTGGTTCAGTTCCAATCCTAAAGAGAAGCACTGGAAATAAAATGGAGGCTGAAGGCTGATTGGAAAGAAAGGTTCCATTTATTGATGAAGCAAAACCACCAATCACATATGATTTTGGGACAGCTGATAAAATGGAGGTGAGGATGGGTTTTTAGACCTTCTTTGGCTTTTGTATTTCAGCTTCTTGTTCCTGTGCAAGAACATGTCCTTTAATATTCTATTGGCTGTTGTCAGATTCCTAAGGGGTCATGTAGGGGTTATGTTGGGGTCATAACTGGCTCTATACACAAAAGAGGAAATGCAAATCCTAGGTGCTCCCTCGTCTGACTAAATCTGGTCAACCTCTGAATTTTTGATTATTTGAGCTCCCAGGTTTCTGTGGCTTTGAAGTTTGAAACTGTTGTGGGGGTGATGCAATGAAGGGGCTTGTGTTCTGAAAGGGTGTTGGGCAATTCCTATTGTGGCTAATGGCTTTTGTCCTGTGTTGGATCTTGGGTGAGGGGCTGCTTTCTAATCCTACCATTCTGCCAAGGAGTTTCAAAATATACTGTCTTTAATGGATTTCTGCCTGCAGTATTTGCTTGCTTATAAATAGAGCTATCTAGATACTTGTCTTCCTCTTTCAAGAAGCTCTTTATCTCTTAAGCGCTGGCATCTGCTGTGGGTTACTGCTTTCTGTCTTTAAGAGCCTGTTTCCCCATTTCTCCTCTAGGGAAATATAATATTCTGCCTTTTTACTATCTCCAAAAATATTTCATTCTTCTAGGAGAGGGGGCTTTCCAAACATCCATGTTAGTTCAGCTAGGGAGTTCAGAATAAAGACAGGCCAAACTTTAAATGGTTATAGATGCTGAACATCTAGAAAGAAAAGATACATAACGCCCAACCAGCTGATAGATATTTGTTTTGTTTAAAAGAGAAACTGCAGATTATTTATTTCAGGCTTGAAGAAAAATGGAGTAATTTCAACTCCACACTAGATTCCACTGTTTGTTCACTTTTTATTATTGGACTTTCAAAACTGAATGATACGTTGTAATGTAAGATTAATAACAAGCATACCACTGACTTCCATCTATTTTCCTTATATTCCCCTCTAAATACATTATATTCCCCTCTAAATACATTTTGGATTAAATAGCCTAATAAGCAGGAAACAGTATTTATTTTATATGTATACATATATTTATATCTCAATTAATATTCTCTTAGTAGTGGTACACTGACTCAGAGTAATTTATTAATTAAAACTATGATGCTGTACAAAATTATGAATTAATGCATAAAGCAGAACAACAGAAACAAAGTCTAAGCAAGAAAAACCCCATTTCCCATGCCCCATGGGAGTCTAAAAGTTTAAAAAGTCTAAAGCAGTACCAGTCATCCCATGCATTGTTTAAAGCCCATGTCACACTGCCCAACGGATGCAAAAAGGACACAGCGGACGAGAAAAATGTTCCATCCGTTGCACTCTCCAAAGTGGCAAAAATTTGCATAACCGGAGCGGACAACACGGCCAGGAGGACGCAGGGCGGATGGGAAAGGGATGCGGAACGGAAGCCAGCGGATGGGAGCAGATGGCAGCAGATGACACATCCGCTAGGCTTCCGGGGGACTTCAGCAAAGCGGATGCGGAACGGATACAGCGGATGCACAGCGGATGCACAGCGGATGAAGTGGATGCAGAGCGGAAGCCTGGCAGATGCACAGCAGAAGCCTAATGGATGCCTGGGTTAATTGCGCATGCGGGGAGGATTGCATTGCGTCAGCCCGCGGATATAATGGAAGCAGCTCGGAAGGCAGGTCGCCATTCAGAGGAAAGACCTGCTGCTGGATGGATTGGCTGCTGCCTGCCCTGCCTGCATGTCTGCCTGCCAGCCTTGCTGCCAGCCTTGCTGCCAGCCTTGCTGCCAGCCTTGCTGCCAGCCTGCCTGCAAGCCTTGCTACCTGGCCTGCCAACCTTCCTGCCAGCCTTGCTGCCAGCCTCCCTGCCAGCCTTGCTGCCAGCCTGCCTGCAACGCCTTGGCTGCCTGCCTGCGCAGCCTTCCTGCCAGCCTTGCTGCCAGCCTGCCTGCAAGCCTTGCTGCCTGCCTTCCTGCCAGCCTTCCTGCCAGCCTTGCTGCCTGCCTACCAACCTTCTGCCAGCCTTACTGCCTGCCAGCCTGCCAGCCTTGCTTGCCAGTCCTTGGTTCCTGCCTGCCTCCCTGCCAGCCTGGTTCCTGCCAGCTTCCGCCAGCCAGCAAACCCACAACCATGCGGAAACACAGCAAGCCTCAGCCATCTGCTGCCAGCCCTGCAAGAGGGACAGGGCTACCATCCAGCCCCCTGGCCCTCACTCTGGTTCGCTGGGGCTTCTGCAGCACCGGGCTCGCTCTTCGGGGGCTGGGGCTTCTGCTGCTTCTGCTTTGCTTCTGGAGGAGCTGAATGACAAGCACTCCAGCACCAGCCACCTCCACAGCACCTGGAACCCTTCACCCCTGAGACTGAGCGACCAAGAGGAGTGCCAGAGACGTCATTTTTGTTTTATAGCTTGTAGTTTATAAAGTGCTATCTTTGATCACACACTGGCATCATTCTTTTTTTTAATTAAAATATTGGTGGAAACTTTTAGAAATGGTGGCAAGCCTTTGCACGCTTAGTGGGATGTGTAAGATAGCTTTGGGTGGGTAGGATATCTCTGTGATGGGTATAGGCTGTGGGATGGGTTAGGATAGCAGTGGGATAATATAAACCTCCAGTTGCAAGCATAGTGGGCATGTATGGTCCACCCTCCCAGTCGCACACCTACTGGCCGCTTCATTATCAATAATAATGTAATATTATCACACATGTCACATAAACACAACTCTTTATTAACGCCCTGTCATTGTAGGCCAACCAAAGCATACATGGCCCAATCTCATCCGTGGGATGAGACAGGCTGAAGGAAGCATCCAGTTAAGCATTTACCATCCTGTCTTGCACTCCACTGCTCCAGCTTGGGGAGTTGCACCAGTGATTCCAGGAGTTGCGCTGCTTCTTCGCCTCACGTGAGGCTCTGTTATGGGGGCCTTGCACATCTCAGTGTCGATCAGGTTTTTGCCCTTGCCTCATTCCCCAGGCTCCATGTCCCATTGCCTGTTCACACGGTCCACAAGCCTGCTCTGCAAGACTGGTAGCGGTGCAACATGAGATTGTGAGAGGCAGCAAGCTTCCACGATCCTCCTCATGGTCTCTGGGCTATGCGCATGTTGGTGAGAAGTACCTGGAACCTGTTGGCCAGGGATGCCAAAGCGTTCTCCCCACCCGTCTTTGCCCTGAACAGCCTGTAGTTGAAGATCCTCTTTCATGGGTGAGTGTATTTGGAGGTGTAGGGCTTCAACTGAGGTAGGTGTGAGGGAGAAGGCGTCATCCCCACACGATGAAGTAGGGCACATCTTGCTTGTCGTAGAGCAGCGGGGTCTGGGATTCTGGAGAAGCCCCATGAGGTTGGCTTTCCAGCCTCCGTCCTTGAGGTCACTGGCGTTGTATACCTCGGGCATCTGAAGATGAAAAGCCGTTGCCCTAAGCATCGATAGTACATGAACTTGTAGTCAGCATCGACCCCTGGCGAAGAGGATGATGCTGAAGAAGCCCTTGAGTTGTGATAAGTGACCCAACTGGCTGGCGCTTTGCAGACCACGTGGTTCCATCTATGGCTCCAACGGTGTGGGGAATTCCACTTCTGATACCACTGCTCTGCAACTGTTCTCCAGCCTTCTTCGTGGAGGGGCACTGGAGGAGCTCCTCCTTGTATTCTTTATGATGGCCATGCACCACTTCTCTGACCCACAAAGCTTGATAATGTTTGTGGTGGCACCCTCCAGCTGTACTGCATGCTCACTGTCGGTGGGCCTGAGGCCAGGTGGTGCCAGATGAGTGCCACTTTGAGCCCAGGTTCCAGGCTGGCCGGAAGGTGGTGTTTGCCTTGGTCAACCTGGTGTACAGGCGCTGACAAGTTCATCAACATGGCTGGAGGCTCCTCAATGGAAGTTCTGGTACGCCCAGTGTCTTCGCCCTGAGCTCCACCATTCAGCTTTCGTATGTTACAGTCCGTCCTCTGCTCTTTCTGGCGAACCATCTTTGACCCAGACTTTTTTTTGCATGCTCCTTTTCTTCCCGTATGGAGTTCACAGAGCCTGTAGAATGAGTTTCCGCACTGTTTGCAAGAAGGATGGTGCTGCAAAAGGACTTTTTTCACAATCCACGGTGACCATGACTAGGATGCTGTGGAAAAGAGGAAGAGCGACTGAAGGCTGCAGAGGTCTCGCACAGCTTGGCGTGCTGTTCTGAAGTGAGATGCAGGTGAGTTACTCCCCCTTTTTATAGCAGATATGGTTTGTCCTGCTTTGATCCCTCTAGGCTCCTTCTAGGCATCCTGTAGACATTCCTTAATATCTGAGTAGGTCCTCTGGCCGAACGTTTTTTTTTCCCATTTTAAAAACGCTTTGTTTCCATGGTGCATCTTTCTGCATCTGTTCCTGCATCCGTTCCACGTCCGTTTCGCTTCCCTCCCTGCACCGAGCAGATGCGAGTTGCGCGGATAGCGCGCAGATGCCTAGCGGATATAGCTGATGCATAAACGGATGCGTAGCGGATGCGTAGCGGATGCAGAACGGACGAACTGGATACATTTTCCACGCAAAAGTTTTGGGCAGCCGCAAAACTTTTGGAGCTTGGAGCGGATGAAACGTCAATAAACGGATGCTGGACGGATAGAGAGGAAGCCAAACGGAGGCAGTGAGTACATAGCGTTTTTGAATGGATGGCAAGCTTTTTTGTCCGTTTTATATCCTCTTTGCATCCGTTGGTTCAGTGTGACATGGGCTTAACACAACTTTAGAACTTTTCAACAAATTTGATAGATGTTTCCCTCCTGAAATCTGTTGCTTTGGATTGAGAGAAGAGAGAACAGAAGGCAGGTTAAACACAGGGAGAAGAAAGACATTTCAGAGACATAGCACAGCTGATTCGTTGCCCTAGGACTGTGGTCCCATCCACAACTTTTAACAGTTGTACACATAATGCAGTTCTAAACACATTATCCTTGACCATAAAATTGTTGCATAACCCTGGTCCAAATTGCTCTGTTCTGATATCAGAACAGAGGATCATATGGTACAATGGAAACCAGTAGTACCAGTAGCAGTAGAAAACCCCATCTCTCATGAACTTCAGTCATGCTTTCGGCCCATGGAATGGGAAGCATTTATTGGTAGCCCTCGACTACATAACTGAGTCCAGCCTTTCTGTTGCTAAGTGAAACATTTGCTAAGTGAAAGTTGTCCCATTTTACAACCTTTCTTGCCACAGTTGTTAAGTGAATCACTGCAGTTGTTAAGTTAGTAACATGGTTGTTAAATGAAACTGGGTTCTCCATTGATTTTGCTTGTAAGAAGTTCACAAAAAGTGATCACATGATCCTGGACATTGCAACCATCATAAATACAGGTCAGTTGCCTAGCTTCCAAATTTTGATCGTATGATCATGGGGATGTTGCAACAGTTATAGGTGTGAAAAAACAGTGAAAAGGTCACTTTTTTCAATGCTGTTGTAACTTTGAACAGTCACTAAATGAACTGATGTAAGTTGAGGACTATGTGTATTTCTAAAGATTAGGCAGCTCCTGATACAATATGAAATTTTGGGTATCCTAGACTCTATTCATTTGTCAAATAATTGCCAGCGTTTTCAATTGCTTTTGAAAGAAACCTGTAAATATTATAGGAAGAGAGTTGTGATAATCTATGCTTGAAACATCTTTTCCAAACAATGAATGTTATTAAAAGTATAAGTTAAGTTAGCTTATGATGAAGTGAGGGATAGTTTACAAATCTTATTTGCGGTGGTAGCACAGTGGTTAGAAAGCAGCAGTTGCAGGCTACTTCTGCTGACTGCCGACTGCCTGCAATTTGGCAGTTCGAATCTCATCAGGCTCAAGGTTGACACAGCCTTCCATCCTTCCAAGGTTGGTAAAATGAGGACCCAAATTGTTGGGGGCAATATGCCGACTCTGTAAAACCACTTAGAGAGGGCTATGAAGCACTATGAAGAGATATATAAGTCTAAGTGCTATTGCTATTTTGTCTTTTAATATTTTTTTTGTTCAGAAAAGGTGCTACTAGACTCCCGCTTTCTGATTTTGGGTTTTTTTGTTTGGTTTTGTTTTGAAGAAACCATTGACATTGGATGAGAACATGATCCCCAAGTTTGCACTTATAAATATGCTTGCTGGGATATTCTGGAGAAGCTGTAGGTTTAAAACATCTTTCAAAGGGAGCGTCATAAAGAACATATTAAAGTTCTGTTTGGGGGAAGAATTTTGGATATGGGATTGATCTAGAGAAATGGCAAAAATTGTGGTCTCAAAATTATAAAATGTACAAATGGACAATGTCAACAGCATTTAAAGAAAATTTGTATAAGATGTTTTACAGGTGGCATTTTCCCCCAACAAGAATTTCAAGAATTAAACTGAAAATGTTGGAAATTCATCAGATACCTGGCTCATATTAGCCATAATGTGGTGGACTTGTGCAGATACAAAAAAATATGGCTAACATCCACACGGTGTTAGAAAAATGACTAAAAGCATATAAATTTTAAACCAGATATATTTTTATTGGAATTCTACCTGATACATACAGCAAAGATTTAAAATATTTGATTGTAATGTATTAAACAGCGCTTAGATTGTATTTGCTTAAAAATTGAAAAATGAGAAAATACCATTGCAGGAGGAAATTTTCAAAAAAATACTGGATGGCTGGAAATGAGTAGATTGACATTTGAAATTAGAAAACAAGAGATAAACAATTTTACAAAATTGGGATCTTTTCTATCAATGGCTTGATACAAAATATAGTAATAGAATATGTAGAATTATAGAAAAATAATGAACTTATAAAGATGTATTTCTTTTATTATTATTATTATTACAGATATAAAATGTTTTTAGGATAGATTTGGAAGACTATATGAATTTTATAAAATAAACTAAGTATAGCTATCTCACAAAGTATGAATGAACAAAAAATTTATAGTCAAATAATTGATTAATAATAATACTAGGATATTCCAATTTTCTGATTCATATGATTATTATGTAATGTAACTGAATTGAGACTATGAAATCAATGCACAAAAAATTGTAAACCAACCGACACACTGTTTGTATACTTAGTAAGAAAGCTGGATTTTTTATGTTTTGTTTGTTTTTGTTTGTCCTAAAAATCAATAAAAATTAACCCCCCCAAAAAAGAACATATTATAGTTCTGAAATCCAAACCTGATGCAGTCCAGACAAACAAACCAAATCAGAACTGCTAATATGTTCACAGATATCTCCCAGGAAAACTATGAGCTTTTTCACAGTTCAAAGTTTGTTATATCTATATCATCCATATCCATATCCATATCCATATCCCATATCCATTATCCATATCCATACCAATATCCATTATCCATATCCATCCATCCATCCATCCATCCATCCATCCATCCATCCATCTATTCTATCTGGTATTCAGCTTTGTTCGGTATTTTCCCACTCATCATAGTTGTGCTTTAAAGTTGAAGCAACATTTCGCAGAATCTTACTGTCATCATCAGGCTTCTATATTGTGTTCGTCTGTGAGTCAGACTTTTACAGTTTTCAGTTTGAAATTGGGGCTAGCCTACTCTGTGCCAGGCATGGTTTTTTCTTGACTTTTTTTTTTGTCTTGATTGCTGCGTACCATTGTGTTCCTGTATTGGGCTTTTAGCGTAGCTTGGCCTCCGATAAATGGACGCTATCATTTGTTAGGAAGCTAGGTTTATCTGGGTGCCTGTTGGGGTGTGTTTTGAGCTGGAAGTATTGGGGATCTGTTTGGCCAGTGTTTTTCCTGGCTAGTGGTGTGGAGATTTTTTGTTTGTGAGTGCAGGCTTCCAAATAATTGACAGTGTGTGAATCATCTCTTCTATTCATGACTATTCTATTCTATTCTATTCTATTCTATTCATGACTCTTCTGTTCTATACTCTTCTATTCAGACTGTCAATCATTTGAAACCTGCACTCTCAAACAAAAAAAAATATGCCACACCACAAGCCAGGCAAACACCTGGGCACAACAAGACTCCCCCTGATACCTCCAGCTCAAACACACCCCAACCAAGCCACCAGATGAAACCTAGCTTCCTAACAAGTGACAGCCGTCCATTTACTCAGAGCCAAACTGCACTAAAAGCCTCCAATTAAAGGAACACAATGTTGCCAGCCACATCAAGACACAAAAAAAAGCCACAAAACAGACAGAAGATATTATAAACAACAATCAAGGCAGAACACAGACAACTCTAAGACCATATAAACACAGACCAAGACTTCCCAACCAATCAGGATGAAGAAAAAAACATTGTGCACAGCAGTAGGCAGCCCCAAATTTAAAACTGAAACAACTGTAAGATTCTGACTCACAGACGAACACCAATACAGAAGCGTGATGATGGCAGATGAGATTCTCGCCAAACGATCGGTACAACTTTAAAAGCACAGCTACAAGACGTGGGAAAATATTTTTTTTTTAAGTTTTCGCGGGTACTAACATGTGTGCTGTCAGCTTCCTTCCGTGTATATACCCACGTCATTTAGTGCTTTTAAAGTTGTAGCAACATTTTCAGCAGAATCTCATCTGCCATCATCAGGCTTTCTGTATTGAGTTATATATATTATATTATATATTATATATATATATATATATATATATATATATGTATGTATGTATGTATGTATATGTATGTATTATGTATGTATGTAGTGTATGTATGATATGATAATGTATATGTATGTATATATGTGTATAATATATATATATACATATAATATATAAAACACCAATCAATCAACTGCAAGTCCAATGAACACAGACCCAGGCTAATAGCCAATCAGAATAGACCAGGCCTCAAATTTGAAACAAGGAACTAGTGAGGACCACACACTCCACACAGAGCCTGCATTGCATGCCAATTGATTCTGTGAACGTTCCGTTGCTACAACTTTAACAGAACTACAATGACGTGGGATAATACCTGAAGGAAGCTAAACAGCACATATATATATGTATATATATATATGTATAAAACTCAATACATTTGCCTACAAGTAAAATATATATTGTTTCAAATGGTAATTAAAATAATTCTATATATGGTTCTCTCCAATTTGCATATTATTTCAAGAAGGTAGAACCAGCCTTAAAAAGCATCATTTTTTTCTCTTCTTATAAAGGGAACACATAATTATAATATTATTAGCATCCAAGGAAGACAACTGTTAAAAGCATTTTAATGAGAACCTTGCATCTGTTCCTTTAGAGGTATTCTCACACTATTGTTTATGCAATTCAGCAAATGCAACAACAAGGTTTTTGAATCCTACTGTGTGCGTGTGTTTTGGAAGAAATGTGTGGTTGACTGCTTGTCTCCTAATCTTCCTTTTCTGCTAGAAAGGCTGATTTCCTGCTGGGCCCCCTACCTCTCAACCCAGATGGCAAATTGCAGCAATGTGAATGATACGATGGATCAGCAGACCAGACTGGCTTTCTGTGGGCTGTGGCTTGAAGTGTTGTAGACTGAGGTCCTTAAATATGCCCTTATTCTGTGGATATGAGATTTGAGCTGCAGGTCCAGTGAAACTTTCATTAAAAATCAGGGACAGTAATTGCTTAATCCAGGGGTGTCAAACTTGCAGCCCATGGGCCAGATGAGTCATGTGCTGGCCCCGCCCCAACCAGTTTAGTGAAAAGGAAAAAAGTTCCATGACGTCACATGATGACACAGTGACAACGTGAGTTTGACAGCGCTGGCTTAATCCATGGCAGTATCTGAAGCCTGCAGCAAAAGGTGCTACAGCACAATGAAACTCTGATATCCAACTTGCAATAGAGCAGTTACCTATCATTGAGAGAGGGGGAATAAAATGCATATTGTTGTCTAAAAAGAGCCTTAAAACAAGGAACACTCAGAAGAACATTTCCGTTTTGTCCATCTTGCTCATATGTGATGTAGTTCCCACTCTGTGTTGAGCTCATTCCTTCTTGATGACTCCTTAAAAGGACTTAACTGTGTAGTACAGGGGTATCAAACTTGCATTGTCATTGTCAGGTTGCCAAGTGATGAAATCCATTTCAAAAAGAAAAGAGCAAAGTCCATCTTCCAAAACAATTTCTTTTATTTAGAAAAGCATCAAATTGGCAAAGTCTGTGTTAATTCTGGATCTGACACAACCCAGAATTACCCCACAATATCAGAAGTTAGAAATAACCCCCAAAAGTCACATTCTCAGACAGAAGTAATTCAACGTTGCTTGATGACATAAATCTCCACCTAAAGGGGCCTGAACACATTCAGCTCATATTCCCCATGGGAAGAAGAATCACCTAGCCTAAACTCTCCCTATCTCCACTTCTCTCCCCCTTAGGAATGTGGCAAGCCCGAAACCCTTTCCCCATGACAAAAGAGAAAGTAAGAAAGCATAACTAAAATAGCCATGAGTCAATTTTAGGCTTGACAGTCATGGTATCATGTATCGGGACTTTCCCCCTCTTTGCTAATCCAGGTAGAGGTGGGGCTAGCATGTAATGTATCTGGCCCTCAGGTCGTGTGTTTGAGAGTAGTTGCAATTTATAGGGTGGATACCATTGCAGTTTGATACAGTGATTAAGGCATCAGGCTAGAAACCAGGATTCTAGGAATTCTAGTCCCATCTTAGTCACAAAGCCAGCTGATTGACCTTGGACCTGGAAGGAGGAGGTAATGGCAAACAACTGCTAAGATCATGCAAGAAAACTGAAGAGCTTTGCAAATGGATAAAAAAAACCATCCTGGCTCAAAGGCACATGTGCAAACACGCATGCACACACAAGTTGCAAGTAAAATATCAAGTTATTTCCAGCCTGTCACAGGAAAACAGTCTTAAGTTAAATGGAAAATGGAGGATTTAAAGGATGGAAAGAAAAAGAATGAAGTTATATGGGAGAAAACTGAAAAAGCTGCCTTCTGAAACCCACAAAGAGACTTCAGCTTCTTCAGTTCTGTATTTAGAAGAAGCCATACGGTGACTTCCAAACTCTAGCTTAGGTATACTAAGCATGAGGCTCAGGTTGATGAGGTCATTTACTGCCTCAGGGGCTCAACAATCAAACAGCTCCAAACTGTTCCCGCAGCTTCTCTTGCTTTTGGTAACTTGATTAAATGTATTAATGGCCCAAAAACTCAGCAGGCCTTCACCTCCTGCTGAGGGGGCAGGACAAAGCTTTTCATTCTTCAGCCATCTGCTAAACATTGAACCATTCCAAAAATCTGGAAGGGATGACAGAAATTAAATAGTGAACCTGTTCTTTTAAATATTACTAGCAGATTGAACAAAAGGAGAAAGGATCGGTTCATCTGCTGATTTGAATGGCGTGGCACTTCAGAGGTAAAGCTGGGTTTTGTTGCAATAAAGGAAAGCAATTATGAATATAACAAGTCCAGAGTGCCCTATAGATGAAGATGAAAGAGGAGTGGCAGCTCAAAAAGCTGATTTCAGTCCCTAGTTGGACACCCCTTTCCCCACTGAACTTATTGGATAATTGATTTTCCTAGCTGATGCTCCATCCACATGTCTCTTGTCCTTTGAGGAATGGCATTGGAGCACTTCACACAGGTCTGGACCTTGTCTGCAAGCACTTTATGAGAGATCTCAGTTTTAAATGAAGATAACATCTCAATAAGGGGAAAATTATCCTACATTTCCACAGACTTATTGGATAAAATGCAACCTGTTGAATAATGCTTCTTCAGTTGAAATTTCAGCCTCAGATAATCCCTTGTTCTTTCTAGGACAATGGTTATTAGCGTGTAAAAAAAGAGGAAGAACCCATCAGTATCTATGAATGGATAGCCACTGCTATGCTATTTTGTTTCCCCTACAACAGGGATGTCAAACTCAAGGTGGGGGGCCAAATCCGGCCCATGGACTGTTTAGATCTAGCCTATGTGGCTGCCCTAGAAATATCCCCCCCTCCCCTGAGCAGTGTTTTTGCTGGCAGAGGGTTGCAGGAGTCCATCTCAGCCAAAAATGGAGCTTGGGAGTCTGTTTTCTCTGGCAGAGAACATGGGCCATAGGCACCCCGAAACGAATGATGCCAAGCTGGCCATGCCCACCCCAGCCCCCAAGGCTAAACACAATGCTGATGCAGCCCTCAATGAAATCGAATTTGACACCACTGTCCTACAATTTCAAATAATACCAACATAAACAGAAACTCAATGTCCAGCAGATATCATTGTCTTTTAATACCACATATCTGAATTCATCAGACCATAAAAGGGACACCTGGAATAGGTTGTAATCCTATAGTTTTTTTCTGAAGAAATAGCCATGAATTTAATGTAGTGTATTTCAAGAAGGTAAACAATACAGAATAAAGCTGAAATGGTTTTCTGCCTTCCTTTATCATACTGTTCTTTGTCACTGAAAAGACAAGGTGGAGAGGTATAAAAAGACAAGTAGCACTTCCATCCATTAGAAAGGTTTGCCATGTAGTTACCATTCTTGCTTTTTTTCTGTAATCAAAGCATTGCCTTCTTTTCTGGACATTTATTAGAACAACACTGACAATATCCATTTCTCCAAGGGCCATTTGATAGAGAATGATTGGTTGAGCTTTTTTGAATCTTAGAAAAACAGGTTCTGGTCAGTTTTCGGAGTATTTAACAATGCATATGAAGAAGTGATAAGTTTTTTCCTAAAGCCCATGTCACACTGAATCAACGGATGCAAAGAGGATGTAAAACGGACAAAAAACCTTGCCATCCGT